>JAANDH010001126.1:94721-135043 GCA_011799765.1 Nymphaea thermarum
AATATGTTTCACTTGTTATAATGTCTATAATGAATTATTTAAATGATTAAAATCACTAGTTTCTATGTATATAAATGGGACCAATGCATTTGTTTGATCCACTGTATTTAATCCAATGAGTTTAACTTCTTGTTACTTTTATAGTGAATGATTTAAGGGATTGAAATCACAAGTTCCTATCAATATGAGTGGCATTTAAATCAATCAATGTGAATGTAACAAGT
Organism: Nymphaea thermarum; assembly: GCA_011799765.1. NCBI lineage: Eukaryota > Viridiplantae > Streptophyta > Magnoliopsida > Nymphaeales > Nymphaeaceae > Nymphaea > Nymphaea thermarum. Next base: position 94,946 of record JAANDH010001126.1, read on the forward strand.
TAACCACATTCAATTAAATATGTGTGATCAAATAAATCAATTAAATCTCTCTCGAATTGATACGAACTTATGATTTCAATCTCTTAGATCATTCGTTAGAAATATAACTACAATTTCAACACATTGGATTAGTTACAAGGGATCAAACAAATTTATTGATCTCATTTGTATCCATATAAACTTATGTTTTTAATCATTTTAATCATTCATTATAGACATTATAACAAGTTAAACATACTTGATTAACAATAAGGGATCGTATGAATGAGTTACATCTCATTCATTTTCGTACAAATTTCTGATTTAAATACACTAAATCATTTAATGTGTATATAACAACAAGTTAACCACGTTCAATTAAATATGTGTGATCAATTGAATCAATTAAATCTCTCCCGTATTCATGCGAACTTGTGATTTCAATTCCTTAGATCATTATTATAGATGTAACAACAAGTTCAACTGATTGGATTAACTACAAGGGATCAAACTAATACATAGATTCGATTTGTATATATATAAACTTGTGATTTTAATCATTTAAATCATACATTATAGATGTAATAACAAAAGAGACACATTAGATTAGTTATGAGTGAGCAAATGAATCATGTGAATCTCATTTATTTTCATTTAAAGTTGTGATTTCAATCCACTAAATCATTCTCTATGGATGTAGCAACAAGTTAAACACATGCAATTAAATATGTGAGATAAAAAGAATCACTTAAATCCCACTCGTATTGATAGGAACTTTTGATTTCAATCACTTAAATCATTCACTGTTGAACAGATTGAAATATTATTTGATCCTTGTATCTAATTCAATGAGTTTAACTTCTTGTTACATCTATAGTGAACGATTGAACAGATTGAAATCACAAGTTCCTATCAATACGAGTGGGATTTAAATGATTCTCTTGATTAGACAAATTTAATTGATTGTGCTTAACTTGTTATTTCATCTATATTGAATGATTTAGTGGATCAAAATCACAAGTTCTTATGAAAATGAATGTCATTCATCTCATTTATATGATCCCTTTTAGTTAATCTAATATGTTTCACTTGTTATAATGTTTATAATAAATGATTTAAATTATCAAAATCTCTAGTTTATATGGATTCAAATGGGACCAATGCATTTGTTTGACCTCATATATCTAATCCTTGAGTTGAACTTGTAGTTACATCTCTAACGAATGATCTAAGGGATTGAAATCACAAGTTTGTATCAATACGAGTGAGATTTAACGGATTCTTTTTATCACACATATTTAATTAAATGTGCTTAACTTGTTGCTACATCCATAAAGAATGTGGTTAACTTGTTATTACATTTGTTTGACCTCATATTTTCATTGAATGCGTTTAACTTGTTATTACATTCACATTGAATGATTTAGTGGACTGAAATCACAAGTTTGTATGAAAATGAATGAAATTTTACTCATTCACTTGTTATAATGTCTATAATGAATGATTAAAATGATTAAAATTTCTAATTTATATGGATACAAATGGGACCAATGCATTTGTTTGATCCCTTTTATCTAATCCAATGAGTTTAACTTCTTATTGCATCCATACTGAATGATTTAACATATTGAAATCACAAGTTCCTATCAATACGAGTGAGATTTAAGTGATTCTTTTTATCACACATATTTAATTAAATGTGCTTAACTTGTTGCTACATCCATAAAGAATTATTTAGAGGATTGAAATCACAACTTTAAATGAAAATGAATGAGATTCAAGTTGTTCATTTGCTCACTCATAACTAATCTAATGTGTCTCTCTTGTTATTACATGTATAATGAATGATTTAAATGATTAAAATCACAAGTTTGTATGTATACAAATAGGATCTATGCATTAATTTGATCCGTTGTAGCAAATCCAATCAGTTGAACTTGTTGTTACATCCATAATAATGATCTAAGGGATTGAAATCACAAGTTTGTATCATAAAAGTGAGATTTAATTGATTCATTTCATCACATATTAAATTGAATGTGCTTAACATGTTGTTACATTCATATTTAATGATTTAAATATGAATGTAACAACATGTTAAGCACATTCAATTTAATATGTGTGTGGAAATGAATCAATTCAATCTCACTTTTATGATACAAACTTGTGATTTCAATCCTTTAGATCATTATTATGGATGTAACATCAAGTTCAAGTGATTGGATTAGCTACAAGGGATCAAACTAATGCATAGATCCTATTTGTATACATATAAACTTGTGATTTGAAACATTTAAATCATTCATTATACATGTAATAACAAGAGAGACACATTAGATTAGTTATGAGTGAGCAAATGAATCACTCGAATCTCATTCATTTTTAATAAGCTAAATCATTCTATATGGATGTAACAACAAGTTAAGCACATTTAATTAAATAAGTGTGATAAAAAGAATCACTTGAATCCCACTTGTATTGATAGGAAATTATGATTTCAATCACTTAAATCATTCACTATGGATGTAATAAGAAGTTAAGCTCATTGAATTAGATACAAGGGATCAAACGAATACTTTGGTCCCATTTGTATCCATGTAAAATAGTGATTTTAATAATTGAAATCATTCATTATAGACATTATAACAAGTGAATATTATATTAACTATAAGGGATCATATGAATGAGTTGAATCTCATTGATTTTCATACACACGTGTGATTTCAATCCACTAAATCATTCAATGTGAATATAACAACAAGTTAACCACATTCAACTAAATATGTGTGATCAAATGAATCAATGAAATCTCTCTCGTATTGATGCGAATTTGTGATTTCAATCTCTTGGATCATTCGTTAGAGATGTAACTACAAGTTCAACTGATTGGATTAAAAATAAGAGATCAAAAAAATGCATTGGTTAGATTTGTGTCCATATAAACTAAAGATTTTGATAATTTAAATCATTCATTATAGACATTATAACAAGTGAAACATATTAGATTAACTAAAAGAGATCATATCAATGAGATGAATCCCATTGATTTTCATACAAACTTGTGATTTTAATCATTTATTATAGATGGAATAACAAGTGAGACACATTAGATTAAATATAAGTGAGCAAAGAATCACTTGAATCTCATTCATTTTCTTTTAAACTTGTGATTTCAATTCATTAAATCATTCAATATAGATGTAACAACAAGTTAAGCACAATTAGTTTAAATATGTGTGATTAAGAGAATCACTTAAATCCCACACGTATTGATTGGAACTTGTGATTTTAATCTCTTAAATGATTCACTATAGATGTAACAAGAAGTTAAACTCATTGGATTACATACAAGGGATCAAACAAATGTGTTGGTCCCATTTGTATACATATAAATTAGATATTTTAATTATTTAAATAATTCATTATAGACATTATAACAAGTGAAACATATTAAATTAACCAAAAGGGATCATATGAATGAGTTGAATCTCATCCATTTTCACAGAAATATGTGATTTCCATCCATTAAATCATCCAATGTGAATGTAAAAAAAGTTAATCACATTCAATTAAATATGTGTGATCAAATAAATCAATTAAATCTCTCTTGTTTTGATTCAAACTTGTGATTTCAATCTCTTTGATTTTTTGTTAGGGATCTAACACAAGTTCAACTCGTTGGATCAAATACAAAGGATCAAACAAATGCATTGGTCCCATTTGTATCCATATAAACTAGTGATTTAAATCATTTAAATCATTCATTATAGACATTATAATAAGTGAAACATATTAGATTAACTATAGGGGATTATATGAATGAGTTGAATCTCACTCATGTTGATACAAACTTGATTTCAATCCACTAAATCATTCAATGTAGATATAACAACAAGTTAACCACATTCAATTAAGTATGTGTGATCAAATGAATCAATTAAATCTCTCTCGTATTGAAACGAACTTGTGATTTCAATCTCTTATATCGTTCAATATAGATGTAGCTACAAGTTTATCTCATTGGATTAACTGTAAAATATCAAACTGATGTATAGATCCCATTNGTATCCATATGAACCTGTGAGTTCAACCATTTAAATCATTCATTCTAGATGTAATAACATGTGAAACACAATAGATTTACTGTAAGTGAGCAATTGAATCACCTGAATCTCATTCATTTTCAATTAAACTTATGATTTCAATCCACAAAATCATTAAATAAGAATGTAACAACTTGTTAAGGGCATTCAATTTAATATGCGTGATCAAATGAATCAATTAAATCTCACTTTTATGATAGAAACTTGTGATTTCAATCCCTTAGATCATTATTATAGATATAATAACATGTTCAACTGATTGGATTAGCTACAAGAGATCAAACTAATGCATGGATCCTATTTGCATACATATAAACTTGTTATTTTAATCATTTAAATTATACATTATAGATGTAATAACAAATGAGACACATTAGATTAGTTATGAGTGAGCAAATGAAACACTTGAATGTGTGATATTTAACTAAATATGTGTGATAAAAAGAATCACTTAAATCTCACTCGTATTAATAGAAACTTGTGATTTCAATCCTTTAAATCATTCACTATGGATGTAATAAGAACTTAAACTTTTTGGATTAGATACAAGGGATCAAACAAATGCATTTGTCTCATTTGTATCCATATAAACTAGTGATTTTAATCCCACAAGTCATTCATTACAGACAAATGAGACCAATGCACTTGTTTGATCCCTTGTATCTAATCCAATGAGTTTAACTTCTTATTACATCAATAGAGAATGATTTAAGGGATTGAAATCACAACTTCCTATCAATACGAGTGGAATTAAGTGATTCTCCTGATCACACATATTTAATTGAATGTGCTTAACTTGTTGTTACATCCATATAAAATGATTTAGTAGATAGAAATCACAAGTTTAAAAGAAAATGAATGAGATTCAAGTGATCGATTGCTCACTTCTATTTAATCTAATGTGTTTCAACTGATCACATTCAATGATTTTGTGAATTTAAATCACAAGTTTGTATGAAAATGAATGTGATTCAACTCATTCATATGATCATTTTTAGATAATCTAATATGTTTCACTTGTTATAATGTCCATAACGAATGAGTTAAATGATCAAAATCTCTAGTTTATATAGATATAAATGAGACCAATGCATTTGTTTGATCCCTTATATCTAATCCAATGAGTTGAACTTGTAGTTACATCTCTAACGAATGCTCTAAGAGATTAAAATTACAAGTTTGTATCAATACGAGAGGGATTTAATTGATTCATTTGATGACACATATTTAATTGAACGTGGTTAACTTGTTGTTATATTCACGTTCAATGATTTAGTGGATTGAAATCACAAGTTTGTATGAAAATGAATGAGATTCAACTCATTCATATGATCCCCTATAGTTAATCTAATATTCACTTGTTATAATGTCTATAATGAATGATTTAAATGATTAAAATCACTAGTTTATATGGATACAAATGAGACCAATGCATTTGTTTGATCCATTGTATCTAATCCAATGAGTTGAACCTCTAATTACATCCATAGTGAATGATTTAAGGGATTGAAATCACAAGTTCCTATCAATACAAGTGGGATTTAAGTGATTCTCTTGATCACACATATCTAAATGAATGTGCCAAACTTGTTGTTACATCTATATTGAATGATTTAGTGGATTGATATCACAAGTTTAAAAGAAAATGAATGAGATTCAAGTGATTCATTGTTCACTTATATTTAATCTAATGTGTCTCACTTGTCATTACATCTATAATGAATGATTTAAATGATTTAAATTACAAGTTTGTATGAAATGAATGTGATTCGTCTCATTTATATGATCCCTTTTAGTTAATCTAATATGTTCCACTTGTTATTATGTCCATAATGAATGATTTAAATGGTTAAAATCACTAGTTTAGATGGATACAAAAGATACCAATGCATTTGTTTGATCCCTTGTATATAATCCAATGAGTTTAACTTCTTGTTACGTCCATAGTGAATGACTTAAAGGATTGAAATCACAAGTTTCTATCAAAACGAATATTTAATTGATTATCTTGATCACACATATTTAATTGAATGTGCTTAACTTGTTGTTACATCCATATAGAATGATGTAGTGGATTGAAATCACAAGTTTAAAAGAAAGGGAATGAGATTCAAATTATTCAATGCTCACTTATATTTAATCTAATGTCTGTCACTTGTTATTACATCTATAATGAATGATTTAAATGATTGAAATCACATGTTTGTATGCAAATAAATGTGATTCATCTGATTCATATGATCCCTTTTAGATAATCTAATATGTTTCACTTGTTATAATGTCTATAACAAATGATAAATATTATCAAAATCTCTAGTTTGTATAGGTAGAAATGGGACCAACGCATTTGTTTGATCCCTTATATCTAATCCAATGAGTTGAACTTGTAGTTACATCCTTAACGAATGATCTAAGAGATTAAAATTACATGTACATATCAATACGAAAGGGATTTAATTGATTCATTTGATCACACATATTTAATTAAAGGTGGTTAACTTGTTGTTATATTCACGTTCATTGATTTAGTGGATTGAAATCACAAGTTCGTATGAAAATGAATGAGATTCAACTCATTCATAAGATCCACTATAGTTAATCTAATATTCACTTGTTATAATGTCTATAATGAATGATTTAAACTATTAAAATCGGTAGTTTATATGGATACAAATGATACCAATGCATTTTTTGATCCCTTGTATCTAATCCAATGAGTTTAACTTCTTATTACAACCATAGTGAATGATTTAAGAGATTCAAATCACAAGTTTCGATCAATATGAGTGGGATTTAAGTGATCCTCTTCATCACACATATTTAATTGAAAGTGCTTAACTTGTTCTTACATCCATATAAAATGATTTAGTGGATTGAAATCACAAGTTTAAAAGAAAATGAATGAGATTCAAGTGATTCATTGCTCACTTATATTTAATCTAATGTGTCTCACCTGTTATTACATCTATAGTGAATGATTTAAATGATTGAAATCACAAGTTTGTCTGAAAATGAATGTGATTTGTCTCATTCATATGATCCCTTTTAGATAATCTAATATGTTTCACTTGTTATAATGTCTGTAACGAATGAGTTAAATGATCAAAATCTCTAGTTTTTATAGGTATAAATGAGACCAACGCATTTGTTTGATCCCTTATATCTAATCCAATGAGTTGAACTTGTAGTTACATCTCTAACGAATGAACTAAGAGATTAAAATTACAAGTTTGTATCAATACGAGAGGGATTTAATTGATTCATTTGATCACACATATTTAATTGAACGTGGTTAACTTGTTGTTATATTCACATTCAATGATTTAGTAGATTGAAATCACAAGTTTGTATGAAAATGAATGAGATTCAACTCATTCATATGATCCCCCATAGTTGATCTAATATTCACTTGTTATAATGTCTATAATGAATGATTTAAATGATTAAAATCACTAGTTTATATGGATACAAATGAGACCAATGCATTTGTTTGATCCCTTGTATCTAATCCAATGAGTTGAACCTCTAATTACATCCATAGTGACTGATTTAAGGGATTGAAATCACAAGTTCCTATCAATACAAGTGGGATTTAAGTGATTCTCTTGATCACACATATCTAAATGAATGTGCCTAACTTGTTGTTACATCTATATTGAATGATTTAGTGGATTGATATCACAAGTTTAAAAGAAAATGAATGAGATTCAAGTGATTGATTGCTCACTTATATTTAATCTAATGTATCTCACTTGTTATTACATCTATAATGAATGATTTAAATGATTGAAATCACAAGTTTATATGAAAATGAATGTGATTCATCTCATTCATATGATCCCTTCTAGTCAATCTAATACGTTTCACTTGTTATAATGTCCATAACGAATGATTTAAACGATCCAAATCTCTAGCTTACATGGGTAGAATGGGGACCAACGCATTTGTTTGATCCTTTATATCTAATCCAATGAGTTGAACTTGTAGTTACATCCCTAACGAATGATCTAAGAGATTGAAATTACAAGTTTTTATATATACGAGAGGGATTTAATTGATTCACTTGATCACACATAATTAATTGAATGTGGTTAACTTGTTGGTACCTTTACATTGAATGATTTAGTGGATTGAAATCACAAGTTTGTATTATAATGAATGAGATTCAACTTTTTCATATGATCCCTTATTGTTAATCTATTATGTTTAACTTGTTATAATGTCTATAATGAATGCTTTAATAATTTAAAATCACTAGTTTATGTAGATACAAATCAGACCCATGCCTTCATTTGATCGTTTGAAACTAATCCAATGAGTTCAACTTGTAGTTGCATCTCAAACGAACAATCTAAGATATTGAAATCCCAAGTTCGTATCAAAATGAGAGAGATTTAATTGATTCATTTGATCACACATATTTTGTTGAATGTGTTTAACTTGTTGTTACATTTACATTGAATGATTTTGTGGATTTAAATCACAAGTTTGTATGAAAATGAATGATTCAACTCATTCATATGATCCCTTTTAGTTAATCCAATATGTTTCACTTGTTATAATGTCCATAACAAATGATTTAAATGATCAAAATCTCTCTTTGATGCCTTGTATCTAATCCAATGAGTGTAACATCTTATTACATCTATGGTTTATGATTTAAGAGATTGAAATCACAAGTTCCTATCAATACGAGTGGGATTTAAGTGATTCTCTTGATCACACATATCTAACTGAATGTTTTTAACTTCTTGTTACATCTATATTGAATGATTTAGTGGATTGAAATCAAAACTTTAAAAGTGTCTCACTTGTTATTACATCTATAATGAATGATTTAAATTATTGAAATCACAAATTTGTATGAAAATGATTGTGATTCACCTCATTCATATGATCTCTTTTAGATAATCTAATATGTTTCACTTGTTATAAGGTCTATATGGGTAGAAATTAGACCAACGCATTTGTTTGATCCCTTATATCTAATCCAATGAGTTGAACTTGTAGCTACTTCCCTAATGAATGATCTAAGAGATTGAAGTTACAAATTCGTGTCAATTCGAGAGGAATTTAATTGATTCATTTGATCACACAAATTTAATTCAATGTGGCAAACTTGTTGTTATATTCATATTTGATGATTTAGTGGATTGAAAACACAAGTTTGTAAGAAAATGAATGAGATTCAACTTATTCATATGATCCCTTATTGTTAATCTAATATATTTAACTTGTTATAATGTCTATAATAAATGATTTAAATGATTAAAATCACTAGTTTATGTAGATACAAACGAGACCAATGCATTCATTTGATCCCTTGAAACTAATCCAATGAATTGAGCTTGTAGTTACATCTCTAATGAACGATCTAAGAGATTGAAATCCCAAGTTCGTAACAATACGAGGGAGATTTAATTGATTCATTTGAACACACATATTTTGTTGAATGTGGTTAACTTGTTGTTATATTCACATTGAATGATTTTGTGGATTGAAATCACAAGTTTGTATGAAAAACGAATCAGATTCAACTCATTCATATGATCCCCTATAGTTAATCTAATATTCACTTGCTATAATGTTTATAATGAACGATTTAAATGACTAAAATCACTAGTTTATATTGATAGAAATGAGACCAATGCATTTGTTTGATCCCTTGTATCTAATCCAATGAGTTCAACTTCTTAGTACATCCATCGTGAATGACTCAAGAGATTGAATGGTATAGTGGATTGAAATCACAGCTTTAAAAGAAAATGAATGAGGTTCAAATGATTCATGGCTCACTTATATCTAATATAATGTTTCTCACATGTTATTATATCTATAATGAATGATTTAAATGATTGAAATAACAAGTTTGTATGAAAATGAATGTAATTCATCTCATTCATATGATCCCTTTTAGTTAATCTAATATGTTTCACTTGTTATAATGTCCACAACAAATGATTTAAATGATCAAAATGTCTAGTTTATATGGGTAGAAATGAGACCAACACATTTGTTTGATCGCGTATATCTAATCCAATGAGTTGAACTTGTAGTTACATCCCTAAGAAATGATCTAAAAGATTGAAATCCCAAGTTCGTATCAATACAAGAGGGATTTAATTGATTCATTTGATCGCACATATTTAATTGAACGTGGTTAACTTGTTGTTATATTGACATTCAATGATTTAGTGGATTGAAATCACAAGTTCGTATGAAAATGAATGAGATTTATGTAGATATACTGTCTATAATAAATTATTTAAATGATTAAAATCACTAGTTTATGTAGATACAAATAAGACCAATGCATTTGTTTGATCCCTTGAGACTAATCCAATGAGTTGAATTTGTAGTTACGTCTCTAATGAACGATCTTGGTGATTGAAATCCCAAGTTCGTATCAATACGAGAGAGATTTAATTGATCCATTTGATCACACATATATTATTGAATGTGGTTAACTTATTTTTACATTCACATTGAATGATTTTGTGGATTTAAATCACAAGTTTGTATGAAAATGAATGAGATTCAACCCATTCATATGATCTGAATGAGATTCAACTCATTCATATGATCCCTTTTAGTTAATCTAATATGTTTCACTTGTTATAATGTCCATAACGAATGACTTAAATTATCAAAATCTCTAGTTTATATGGATACAAATGAGACCAATGCATTTGTTTGATCCCTTGTATCTAATTCAATGAGTTTAACATCTTATTACGTCTATAGTGAATTGTTTAAGCGATTGAAATCACACGTTCCTATCAATACGAGTGGGATTTAGGTGATTCTCTTTAATACACATATCTAATTGAATGTCCGTAACTTGTTGTTACATCTATATTGAATGATTTAGTGGATTGAAATCACAAATTTAAAAGAAAGTTAATGAGACTCAAGTGATTCATTGCTCACTTATATTTAATCTAATGTGTCCTATTTGTTATTACATCTATAATGAATGTTGAAATGATTGAAATCACAAGTTTGTATTAAAATGAATGTGATTTATCTCATTCATATGATCCCTTTTAGTTAATCTAATATGTTTCACTTGTTATAATGTAAATAACGAATGATTTAAATGATCAAAATCTTTAGTTCACATTGGTAGAAATGGGACCAACGCATTTGTTTGATCCCTTATATCTAATCCAATGAGTCAAACTTGTACTTACATCCCTAACGAATGATCTAAGGGATTAAAATTACAAGTTCGTATCAATACGAGAGGGATTTAATTGATTCACTTGATCACACATATTTAATTGAACGTGGTTAACTTGTTATATTCACATTCAATGATTTAGTGGATTGAAATCACAAGTTTGTATGAAAATAAATGAGATTCAACATATTCATATGATCCCTTATTGTTAATATAATATGTTTAACTTGTTATAATGTTTATAATGAACGATTTAAATGATTAAAATCACTAGTTTATGTAGATACAAATGAGACCAACGCATTTGTTTGATCCCTTGAAACTAATCCAATGAGTTGAACTTGTAGTTGCATCTCTAACGAACGATTTAAGAGATTGAAATCCCAAGTTTGTCACGATACCAAAGGGATTTAATTGATTCATTTGATCACACATATTTAATTGAACGTGGTTAACTTGTTGTTATATTTACAATCAATGATTTAGGGGATTGAAATCACAAGTTTGTAAGAAATTGAGTGAGATTCAACTAATTCATATGATCTCCTATTGTTAATCTAATATGTTTAACTTGTTATAATGTCTATAATGAATGATTTGAATGAATAAAATCACTAGACAAATGAGACCAATGCATTCGTTTGATCCCTTGAAACTAATCAAATGAGTTGAACTTAGAGTTACATCTCTAACGAACGATCTAAGAGATTGAAATCGCAAGTTCGTATGAATACGAGAGAGATTTAATTGATTCATTTGATCACACAAATTTTATTGAATGTGGTTAACTTGTGTTACATTCTCATTGAATGATTTTGTGGATTTAAATCACAAGTTTGTATGAAAATGAATGAGATTCAACTCATTCATATGATCCCTTTTAGTTAATCTAATATGTTTCACTTGTTACAATGTCCATAACGAACAATTTGAAATATAAAAGTCTCTAGTTTATATGGATACAAATAATACCAATGCTTTTGTTTGATCCCTTGTATCTAATCCAACGAGTTTCACTTCTTATTACATCTATACTGAATGATTTAAAGGATTGAAATCACAAATTCCTATCAATACAAGTGGGATTTAAGTGATTCTCTTGATCACACATATCTAATTGAATGTTCATAACTTCCTGTTACATCTATATTGAATGATTTTGTGGATTGAAATCACAACTTGAAAAGAAAATGAATGACATTCAAGTGATTCATTGCTCACTTATATTTAATCTAATGTGTCTCACTTGTTATTACATCTATAATGAATGATTTAAATGATTGAAATCACAAGTTTGTATTAAAATGAATGTGATTCATCTCATTCTTATGATCCATTTTAGTTAATCTAGTATGTTTCACTTGTTATAATGTCCATACCGAATGATTTAAATGATCAAAATCCCTAGTTTACATTGGTAGAAATGGGACCAACACATTTGTTTGATCCCTTATATCTAATCTAATGAGTCGAACTTGTACTTACATCCCTAACGAATGATCTAAGAGATTGAAATTACAAGTTCATATCAACACGAGAGGGATTTAATTGATTCATTTGATCACTCATACTTAATTGAATGAGATTCAACTTATTCAGATGATCCCTTATTGTTAATTTAATAAGTTTAACTTGTCATAATGTCTATAATGAATGATTTAAACGATTAAAATCACTAGTTTATGTTGATACACAAGGGACTAACGCATTTGTTTGATCCCTTGAAACTAATCCAATGAGTTGAACTTGTAGTTTCATGTCTAACGAACGATCTAAAAGATTGAAATCCCAAGTTCGTGGTCAACTTGTTGTTATATTCACATTCAATGATTTAGGGGATTGAAATCACAAGTTTGTATGAAAATGAATGAGATTCAACTTATTCATATGATCCCTTATTATTAATCTAATATGTTTAACTTGTTATGATGTCTATAATGAATGATTTGAACGACTAAAATCACTAGTTTATGTAGATTCAAATGAGACCAATGCATTCATTTGATCCCTTGAAACTAATTCAATGAGTTGAACTTGTAGTTGCATCTCTAACAAACGATCTAAGAGATTGAAATACCAAGTTCGTATCAATACAAGACGGATTTAGTTGATTCATTTGATCCCACATATTTAATTGATCATGATTAACTTGTTGTTATATTCACATTCAATGATTTAGTGGATTGAAATCACAAGTTTGTACAAAAATGAATGAGATTGAACTTATTCATATGATCTCTTATTCTTAATCTAATATGTTTAACTTGTTATAATGTCTATGATGAATGATTTAAATGATTAAAATCACTAGTTTATGTAGAAACAAATGAGACCAATGCGTTTGTTTGATCCCTTGAAACTTATCCAATAAGTTGAACTTGTGGTTACATCTCTAATGAACGATCTATGAGATTGAAATTCCAAGTTCGTATCAATGGGGTTAACTTGTTCTTACAATCACATTGAATGATTTGGTGGATTTAAATCACATGTTTGTAAAAAAATGAATGAGATTCAACTCACTCATATGATCCCTATTAGTTAATCTAATATGTTTCACTTGTTATAATATCCATCACAAATTATTTAAAATATCAAAATCTCTAGTTTATATGGATACAAATGAGACCAATGCATTTGTTTGATCCCTTGTATCCAATCCAATGAGTTTAACTTCCTATTACATCAATAGTGAATGATTTAAGGGATTGAAATCATAAATTTCTATCAATACGAGTGGGATTTAAGTGATTCTCTTGATCACACATATCTAATTGAATGTTTTTAACTTGTTGTTGCATCTATATTGAATGATTTAGTGGATTGAAATCACAACTTTAAAAGAAAATGAATGAGATTCGAGTGATTCATTGCCCACTTATATTTCATCTAATGTGTCTCACTTGTTATTACATCTATAATGAATGATTTAAATGATTGAAATCACAAGTTTGTATTAAAATGAATGTGATTCATCTCATCTATATGATCAATTTTAGTTAATCTAATATGTTTCACTTGTTATATTGTCCATAACGAATTATTTAAGTAATTCTCTTGATCACACATATCTAATTGAATGTTCCTTACTTGTTGTTACATCTATATTGAATGATTTAGTAGATTGAAATCACAACTTTAAAAGAAAATGAATGTGATTCAAGTGATTCATTGCTCACTTAAATTTAATCTAATGTGTCTCACTTGTTATTACATCTATAATGAATAATTTAAATGATTGAAATCACTTGTTTGTATTAAAATGAATGTGATTCATCTCATGTATATGATCCCTTTTAGTTAATCTAATATGTTTCACTTGTTATAACGTCCATAAGGAATGATTTAAATGATCAAAATCTCTAGTTTACATTGGTAGAAATGAGACCAACGCATTTGTTTGATCCCTTATATCTAATCCAATGAGTCAATCTTGTAGTTACATCCCTAACGAATAATCTAAAAGATTGAAATTACAAGTTCGTATCATTACGAGAGGGATTTAATCGATTCATTTGATCACACATATTTAATTGAACATGGTTAACTTGTTGTTATATTTACAATTAATGATTTAGTGGATTGAAATTACAAGTTTGTATGAAAATGAATGTGATTCAACTTATTCATATGATCCCTTATTGTTAATCTAATATGTTTAACTTGTTATAATGTCTATAATGAATGATTTAAACGGTTAAAATCTATAGTTTATGTAGATACAAATGAGACCAATGCATTCATTTGATCCCTTGAAACTAATCCAATGAGTTGAACTTGTAGTTACATCTCCAACGAACGGTCTAAGAAATTGAAATCCAAGTTTGTATCAATACAAGAGGGATTTAATTGATTCACTTGATCACACATCTTTAATTGATCGTAGTTAACTTGTTGTTATTTTCACATTAAATGATTTAGTGGATTGAAATCACAAGTTTGTATGAAAATGAATGAGATTCAACTTATTCATATGAGCGCTTATTGTTAATCTAATATGTTTAACTTGTTATAATGTCTATAATGAATGATTTAAATGATTAAAATCAGTAGTTTATGTAGAAACAAATGACACCAATCCATTCCTTTGAACCTTTGAAACAAATCCAATGAGTTGAACTTGTGGTTACATCTCTAACAAACGTTCTAAGAGATCGAAATCCCAAGTTCGTATCAATAGGATAGAGTTTTATTTGATTCATTTCATCACATATATTTTATTGAATGTGGTTAACTTGTTGTTACATTCACATTAAATGATTTTGTGGATTTAAATCACAAGTTTGTATGAAAATGAATGAGATTCAACTCATTCATATGATCCCTTTTAGTTAATCTAATATGTTTCACTTGTTATAATGTCCATAACAAATGATTCAAATTATCAAAATCTCTAGCTTATATAGATACAAATGAGACCAATGCATTTGTTTGATCCCTTGTATCTAATCCAATGAGTTTAACTTCTTATTACATCTATAGTGAATGATTTAACGGATTAAAATCACAAGTTCCTATCAATACGAGCGGGATTTAAGTGATTCGCTTGATCACACATATCTAATTGAACGTTTTTAACTTGTTGTTGCATCTATATTGAATGATTTAGTGGATTGAAATCACAACTTTAAAAGAAAATGAATGAGATTCGAGTGATTCATTGCCCACTTATATTTCATCTAATGTGTCTCACTTGTTATTACATCTATAATGAATGATTTAAATGATTGAAACCACAAGTTTGTATGGAAATGAATGTAATTCATCTCATTCATATGATCCCTTTTAGTTAATCTAATATGTTTCACTTGTTATAATGTACATAACAAATTATATAAATAATCAAAATCTCTAGTTTACTTGGGTAGAAATGGGACCAATGCATTTGTTTGATCCCTTATATCTAATGCAATGAGTTGAACTTATAGTTACATCCCAAACGAATGACCTAAGAGATTGAAATTACAAGTTCTTATCAATACGAGAGGGATTTAATTGATTCATTTGATCACACATATTTAATTGAACATGGTTAACTTGTTGTTATATTCACATTCAGTGGTTTAGTGGATTGAAATCACAAGTTTGTATGAAAATGAATGAGATTCAACAGATTCATATGATCCCTTATTGTTAATCTAATATGTTTAACTTGTTATAATATCTATAATGAATGATTTAAATGATTAAAATGACTAGTTTATGTAGATACAAATGAGGCCAACACATTCGTTTGATCCCTTGAAACAAATTCAATGAGTTGAACTTGTAGTTACATCTCTAATGAATAATCTAAGAGATTGAAATCCCAAGTTCGTATCAATACGAGAGGGATTTAATTGATTCATTTGATCACACATATTTAATTGAACGTGGTTAACTTGTTGTTATATTCACATTCAATGATTGAGGGGATTGAAATCACAAGTTTGTATGAAAATGAATGAGATTCAATTTATTCATATGATCCCTTATTGTTAATCTAATATGTTTAACTTGTTATAATGTCTATAATTAATGATTTAAACGATTAAAATCACTAGTTTATGTAGAAACAAATGTGACCAATGCATTTGTTTATTCCCTTGAAACTAGTCCAATGAGCTGAACTTGTGGTTACATCTCTAACAAACGATCTATGAGATTGAAATCCCAAGTTCGTATCAATACGAGAGAGATTTAATTGATTCATTTGATCACACATATTTTATTGAATGTGGTTAACTTGTTGTTAAATTCACATTAAATTATTTTTTGTATTTAAATCAAAAGTTTGTAAGAAAATGAATGAGATTGAACTCATTCATATGATCCCTCTTAGTTAATCTAATTTGTTTCACTTGTTATAATGTCCAGAACAAATGATGTAAATTATCAAAATTTATAATTTATATGCATACAGATGAGACCGATGAATTTGTTTGATCTCTTGTATCTAATCCAATGAGTTTAACTTCTTATTACGTCTATAGTGAATGATTGAAGGGAATGAAATCACAAGTTCCTATCAATACGAGTGGGATTTAAGTGATTCTCTTGATCACACATATTTAATTGAACGTGGTTATCGTGTTGTTATATTCACATTCAATGATTTTGGTGATTGAAATCACAATTTTGTATGAAAATGAATGAGATTCAACTTATTCATATGATCCCTTATTGTTAATCTAATATGTTTAACTTGTTATAATGCCTATAATGAATGATTTGAACGATTGAATCATTAGTTTATGTAAATACAAATGAGGCCAATTCATTCGTTTGATCCCTTGAAACTGATCCAATGAGTTGAACTTGGAGTTACATCTCTAATGAATGATCTAAGAGATTGAAATACCAAGTTTGTATCAATACGAGAGTGATTTAATTGATTCATTTGATCACACATATTTTATTGAATGTGGTTAACTTGTTGTTACATTCACATTAAATTATTTTGTGTATTTAAATCAAAAGTTTCTAAGAAAATGAATGAGATTGAACTCATTCATATGATCCCTCTTTGTTAATCTAATTTGTTTCACTTGTTATAATGTCCAGAACAAATGATGTAAATTATCAAAATTTCTAATTTATATGGATACAGATGAGACCGATGAATTTGTTTGATCTCTTGTATCTAATCCAATGAGTTTAACTTCTTATTACATCTATAGTGAATGATTGAAGGGATTGAAATCACAAGTTCCTATCAATACGAGTGGGATTTAAGTGATTCTCTTGATCACACATATTTAATTGAACGTGGTTAACTTGTTGTTATATTCACATTCAATGATTTTGGGGATTGAAATCACAATTTTGTATGAAAATGAATGAGATTCAACTTATTCATATGATCCCTTATTGTTAATCTAATATGTTTAACTTGTTATAATGCCTATAATGAATGATTTGAACAATTATATCACCAGTTTATGTAAATACAAATGAGGCCAATTCATTCGTTTGATCCCTTGAAACTGATCCAATGAGTTGAACTTGGAATTACATCTCTAATAAATGATCTAAGAGATTGAAATCCCAAGTTTGTATCAATACGAGAGAGATTTAACTGATTCATTTGATCACACATATTTTATTGAATGTGGTTAACTTATTGTTACATTAACATTGAATGATTTTGTGGATTTAAATCACAAGTTTGTATGAAAATGAATGAGATTCAACTCATTCGTATGATCCCTTTTAGTTAATCTAATTTGATTCACTTGTTATAATGTCGATAACGAATAATTTAAATTACCAAAATCTCTAGTTTATATGGATACAAATGAGACCACTGGATTTGTTTGATCCCTTGTATCTAATCCAACGAGATTAACTTCTTATTACAACAGTTGTGAATGATTTAAAGGATTGAAATCACAAGTTCCTATCAATATGAGTGGGATTTAAGTGATTCTCTTGATCACACATATCTAATGGAATGTTCTTAACTTGTTGTTACATCTATATTGAATGATTTAGCGGATTTAAATCACAACATTAAAAGAAAATGAATGAGATTCAAGTGATTCATTGCTCACTTTTATTTAATCTAATGTGTCTCACTTGTTATAACATCTATAATGAATGATTTAAATGATTGAAATCACAAGTTTGTATTAAAA
Organism: Nymphaea thermarum; assembly: GCA_011799765.1. NCBI lineage: Eukaryota > Viridiplantae > Streptophyta > Magnoliopsida > Nymphaeales > Nymphaeaceae > Nymphaea > Nymphaea thermarum. The sequence goes on from JAANDH010001126.1 coordinate 113,827, forward strand.
TGAATGTGATACATCTCATTCCTATGATCGCTTTTAGTTAATCTAATATGTTTCACTTGTTTTAATGTCCATAACGTATGATTTAAATGATCAAAATCTCTAGTTTACATGGGTAGAAATGATACCAACGCATTTGTTTGATCCCTTAAATCTAATCCAATGAGTCGAACTTGTAGTTACATCTTTAACGAATGATCTAAGAGATTGAAATTACAAGTTCGTATCAATACGAGAGGGATTTAATTGATTCATTTGATCACACATATTTAATTGAACGTGGTTAACTTATTGTTATATTCACGTTCAATGATTTAGTGGATTGAAATCACAAGTTTGTATGAAAATGAATGAGATTCAACTTATTCATATGATCCCTTATTGTTAATCTAATAAGTTTAACTTATTATAAGGTCTATAATGAATGATTTAAACGATTAAAATCACTAGTTTATGTAGATACAAATGAGACCAACACATTTGTTTGTTCCCTTGAAAGTAATCCAATGAGTTGAACTTGTAGTTGCATCTCTAACGAACGATCTAAGAGATTGAAATCCCAAGTTCGTATCAACACGAGAGGGATTTAATTGATTCATTTGATCACACATATTTAATTGAACGTGGTTGACCTGTTGTTATATTCACATTCAATGATTTAGGGGATTGAAATCACAAGTTTGTATGAAAATGAATGAGATTCAACTTATTTTTATGATTTCTTATTGTTAATCTAATATGTTTAACTTGTTATAATGTCTATAATGAATGATTTAAAGGATTAAAATCATTAGTTTATGTAGAAACAAATGTGACCAATGCATTCATTTGATCCCTTGAAACTAATCCAATAAGTACCTTAGGTGTTAATTAAAAGATGAAGAATGATGAACTCATGGGATTCTTTCTAGCAGTGTAGAATAGAGGCATGTATATGCCTGTGTATAAAGATATAGTGCCTCTTAAATGAATTGCTAGTCCATTATGCTAATTCTTTGTTTTACACGTATATTGCTTAAATAAACTGCTATCTTCAAGATGTCTTATTGGTTGCTGCTAATGTTGTCCTCTAATTAAAGCTTGAGGAGCATTGAACTCGCGGAATTCCTTCCAGAATTACTCCAGTAAGCATCTTCTTTTGGATAAAGACATGGCACGTACTTAGATGAATTGCTAGGCTTTTGTTGCTTATTTCAACACTTGGTTTTTTTGTGGTGTTACACATGCTTTCACATGCTTTTTTCTTTTCTTTTCTTTTTGTACTAAAATTTTGAAGTCCAATAGTCCGTGCATTTTGTTATTGTCATGGTCATATGGTTATAAATTTTTATGATGAAATTTATTAGCAATTGATTGTTAGTGTCCAACTAATGTCTAACTCCAGCTTTCTGAGAAGGGCTGTGAAGCTTTAGTTACTAAATGAACAATTCTGGGCGTTGTTGATTGTCCATGCAAGTTTAGGCTGTTTTAGTTGGCTATAGAAAGTTGTGTTAATTTGATTTTTCAACACGCCAATGGAGGAAATGGTCATGTATCGGTTGAATGTACAGCGCTTTACAGAGGATATATCTAGCGAATTACCTAGTGCTGTTGCTGGCACGTTTTTGGGTGTTGTTGAGAAGCTAGATCATTTCAAGAAACTCGGTAACTGAGTCTATCATTGACTGTCAATCAATCTCAGTTCTTAAGCATTTTTTTTATATGTTCCTTCTTCTCTACAGGTGTAAATGCAGTTCTTCTAGAACCAATTTTTCCATTTATTGAGGAGTACAGACCTTATTTTCCACATCAGTGAGTGTGTCCTGTCTTCTCTTACCCTTATGCTGATCATGCATTTGAAAGTTAGGAATTTGAAAATTTTTTTCACTTATGTGGTTTCCACTTTTAGTTCAGTGACTATAGGACTGAGTAGATATTTATATGCTTATCTTGTAACTTTTGTTATGTTTGCTTCTGGCCAGTATTTCTTATTGTGATATACTTGTGCTCATTCTTGTTCTTTTAATTTGAATACCTAATAAAAACTAGCCAAGTTACATAATGTGTCAGTGCCACTACAAAAAATATGATAACTATCAAGTATGACAAATCCAAACCAGAAAATGAAACATTTACTGGAGAGACCAATCTTATCCATTAGTTTACTATAAAAATTATCATGTAGTAGACAAGCAATCACATTAGTGAGAAATTACAACACACCTTTTTCAGTTTTATGTGGCATCAAATACTTATAAATTAGTTTAGGACCTGACATGTGATATGTTACGTTTGTGTATAGACTCTTAAGTGAGATGAATAATTGATTCACATCATTATCATGTTTTCATTACTTCTGACATTTTAATATCATTGTGCTTATATATTCTTTTATAGTTTCTTTTTAGAGGCATGAATAGTTCCACCAAGTAATTTCAAGAGCTTTACTTACTCATGACCTTCCACATATATATTTATATAGGAAAACTGACTGGTGAATCTGATTTTTTTTTTTTAACATTTGGGGACATCAAATCTGGGCCATCTGATTCTAGATTAGATGGCCCAGATCTCCCATCTCCCCCTCCCTTCCTCTCTCTCCTTATGAACTCTCCCTCTTCCTCTCCATCTCTCATCTTCCTGTAGGGTAGAGGTTTCCCTCTGCTGATGATGGGAAAAGGCAAGGTGGGAGCCCCGACGGCTCATTCCCTGCCATCGATGGTGGGGCTTCCTCATTGCATGAAGATGAGGTGGGTAGAGAGAGAGGTAGGGCTGCACACGAGCCTCCTTCTCTACCCACCTAAAACTTGTTCGTACAAACTTTTGATTTAAATACACTAAATCATTTATTGTGAATATAAGAAGTTAACCACATTCAATTAAATATGTGTGATCAATGGAATCAATTAAATCTCTCCCGTATTCATGCGAACTTGTCATTTCAAATTCTTAGATCATTATTATAGATGTAACAACAAGTTCAACTAATTGGATTAACTACAATGGATCAAACTAATACATAGATTCTATTTGTATACATATAAACTTGTGATTTTAATCATTTAAATCAGGCATTATAGATGTAATAACAAAAGAGACACATGAGATTAGTTATGAGTGAGCAAATGAATCACGTGAATCTCATTCATTTTCATTTAAAGTTGTGATTTCAATCCACTAAATCATTCTCTATGGATGTAGCAACAAGTTAAACACATTTAATTAAATATGTGTGATAAAAAAAAATCACTTAAATCCCACTCGTATTGATAGGAACTTTTGATTTCAATCCATTAAATCATTCACTGTTGAATAGATTGAAATATTGTTTGATCCTTGTATCTAATTCAATGAGTTTAACTTCTTGTTACATCTACAGTGAACGATTGAACGGATTGAAATCACAAGTTCCTATCAATACGAGTGGGATTTAAGTGATTCTCTTGATCACACAAATTTAATTGAATGTGCTTAATTTGTTATTTCATCCATATTGAATGATTTAGTGGATCGAAATCACAATGTGGCTCACTTATATTTAATCTAATGTGTCTCGCTTGTTATTACATCTATAACGAATTATTTAAATGATTGAAATCACAAGTTCTTATGGAAATGAATGTCATTCATGTCATTTATATGATCCCTTTTAGTTAATCTAACATGTTTCACTTGTTATAATGTTTATAATAAATGATTTAAATTTTCAAAATCTCTAGTGTTTGTGGATTCAAATGGGACCAATGCATTTGTTTGATCTCATATATCTAATCCAATGAGTTGAACTTGTAGTTACATCTCTAACGAATGATCTAAGGGATTGAAATCACAAGTTCGTATAAATACGAGAGAGATTTAATCACACATATTTTCATTGAATGTGGTTAACTTGTTATTACATTCACATTGAATGATTTAGTGGATTGAAATCACAAGTTTGTATGAAAAAGAATGAAATTTTACTCATTCACTTGTTATAATGTCTATAATGAATGATTTAAATGATTAAAATCTATAATTTATATGGATACAAATGGGACCAATGCATTTGTTTGATCCCTTTTATCTAATCCAATGAGTTTAACTTGTTATTGCATCCATACTGAATAATTTAACAGATTGAAATCACAAGTTCCTATCAATACGAGTGAGATTTAAGTGATTTTTTTTATCACACATATTTAATTAAATGTGCTTAACTTGTTGCTACATCCATAAAGAATGATTTAGTGGATTGAAATCACAACTATGCATCTATCTGTGTCAGTGGCCCTAGACACGTAACTGCTCAAGATATCATCCACGGATAAGAAGATTAGCCCATCTGTAATGTTCCACGGTCGAACTACCAAATAGAATGAGATGACCTAGAAATCCGAATCCTAAGTGATTCTTTTTTTTATTGAAAGTTAGGACTGAATGAAGAAATGGTATTTTAGAGAAGAAATCATTCCAACTTGGATCATTGCTTTTCCTTTTCAATTGGATCCGTTTTGTTTGAGGAAACCCTCCACTTCAATTGGTCTTTTTTATGAAAAGCAAACATGATTATATGGATACAAAAGGGACCAATGCATTTGTTTGATCCCTTGTAACAAAACCAATGAATTGAAATTGTGGTTATATCTCTAACGAACGATCTAAGAGATTGAAATCACAAGTTCGTACCAATACGAGAGAGATTTAATTGATTCATTTGATCACACATATTTAACTGAATAGGGTTAACATGTTACATTCACATTGAATGATTTAGTGGATTGAAATTATAAATTTGTATGGAAATAAATGAGATTCAACTCATTCATATGTTCCCTTATAGTTAATCTAATATTCACTTGTTATAATGTCTATAATGCATTATTTAAATGATTAAAATCACTAATTTATATGGATACAAATGAGACCAATGCATTTGTTTGATCCCTTGTATCTAATCCAATGAGTTTAACTTCTTATTACATCCACAGTGAATGATTTATGGGATTTAAATCACAAGTTCCTATCAATATGAGTGTGATTTAGGTATTCTTTTTATCACACATATTTAATTAAATGTGCTTAACTAGTTGTTACATCTTTGTAGAATGATTTTGTGGATTAAAATCACAACTTCAAATGAAAATGAATGAGATTCACGTGATTCATTTGCTCACTCATAACTAATCTAATTTGTCTCTTTTGTTATTACATCTACAATGTATGATTTAAATGATTAAAATCACAAGTTTATATGTATACAAATAGGATTTATGCATTAGTTTCATCCCTTTTAGGTAATCCAATCAGTTGAACTTGTTGTTACATCTATAATAATGATCTAAGGGATTGAAATCATAAGTTTGTATCATAAAAGTGGGATTTAATTGATTCATTTGATCACACATATTAAATTGAATGTGCTTAACATGTTGTTACATTCAAGTGCTCACTTAAAGTAAATCTAATGTGTTCCACATGTTATTACATCTATAATGAATGATTTAAATGGTTGAAATCACAAGTTCATATGAATAGAAATGGGATCTATGCATTAGTTTGATATGTTATAGTTAATCCAATGAGTTGAACTTGTAGTTATATATATAATGAACGAAATAAACGATTGAAATCACAAGTTTGTATCAATACGAGAGAGATTTAATTCATTCATTCGATCACACATATTTAATTGAATGTGGTTAACTTGTTGTTAATTTTACATTGAATGATTTAGTGGATTGAAATCACATGTTTGTATGCAAATGAAAGAGATTCAACTCATTCATATGATCCTTATAGTTAATGTAATATTCACTTGTTATAATGTCTATAATGAATGATTTAAATGATTAGAATCACTATTTTACATGGATACAAATGGGACCAAAACATTTGTTTGATCCCTTGTATCTAATCAAATGAGTTTAACTTCTTGCTACATCTATTGTGAACGATTTAAGGGATTGAAATCACAAGTTCCTATCAATACAAGTGTGATTTAAGTGATTATCTTGACCATACATTTAATTGAATGAATTTGTAGTTACATCTTTAACGAAGGACCTAAGAGATTGAAATCACAAGTTTGTAACAACACGAGAGAGATTTAATTGATTCAATTGATCACACAAACTTAATTGAATGTGGTTAACTTGTTGTAACATGTAGATTGAATGATTTAGTAGATTGAAATCAAGTTTGTATCAAAATGAGTGACATTCAACTCATTCATATGATCCCTTATAGTTAATCTAATATGCTTCACTTGTTATAAAGTCTATAATGAATTACTTAAATTACTAAAATCACTAGTTTATATGGATACAAATGAGACCAATGCATTTGTTTGATCCCTATTATCTAATCCAATGAGTTGAACTTGTAGTTACATATCTTACGAAGTATCTAAGAGATTGAAATCACAAGTTTGTATCAATACGAGAGAGATTTAACTGATTTATTTGATCACACATATTTAATTGAACGTGATTAACGTGTTGTTATAATGACATTGAATGTTTTACTGGATTGAAATCACAAGTTTGTATAAAAATGAATGAGATTCAACTCATTTATATGATCCCTTTTGGTTAATATAAAATGTTTCACTTGTTATAATGTCTACAATGAATTATTTAAATGATTAAAATCACTAGTTTGTATGTATACAAATGGGACCAATACATTTCTTTGATCCCTTGTATCTAATCCAATGAGTTTAACTTCTTGTTACATCTATAGTGAACGATTTAAGGGATTGAAATCACAAGTTCCTGTCAATACGAGTGGGATTTAAGTGATTATCTTGAACACACATATATAATGCAAATGGGATCTATGCATTAATTTGATATCTTATAGTAGATCTATAATGAACGATATAAGAGATTGAAATCACAAGTTTGTATCAATACGAGAGAGATTAACTTGTTGTTACATACTTAATTGAATGTGGTTAACTTGTTGTTATATCAATATTGGATGATTTAGTGGATTGAAATCACAAGTTTAAAAGAAAATGAATGAGATTCAAGTGATTCATTGCTCACTTATATTTAACTTAATGTGTCTCACTCATTATTACTTATATAATGAATCATTTAAATGATTCAAATCACAAGTTTGTATGAAAATGAATGTGATTCATCTCATTCATATAATCCCATTTAGTTAATCTAATATGTTTCATTTGTTATAATGTCTATAATGAATGATTTAAATGATCAAAATCTCTACTTTATATAGATACAAATGGACCAATGCATTTGTTTGATCCCTTATATCTAATCCAATGAGTTGAACTTGTAGTTACATCTCGAACGAATGATCTAAGAGATTGAAATCACGAGTTCGTATCAATACGAGATAGATTTAATTGATTCATTTGTTGACACATATTTAATTGAATGTTGTAATATTCACATTGAATGATTTAGTAGATTGAAATCACAAGTTTGTATGAAAATGAATGAGATACAACTTATTCATATGACCCCTTATTGGTAAACCCTAAACCCTAAACCTTAAACCCCTTTTCATACAAACTTATGATACGAACTTGTGAATTCAATCTCTTAGATCATTTGTTCGTGACGTAACTACAAGTTCAACTCATTGGATTAGATATAAGGGATCAGACAAATGCATTGGTCCATTTTAACTAAAAGGGATCATATTAATAAGATGAATTACATTTATTTTCATACAAAGTTGTGATTTCAATCATTTAAATCATTCAATATAGATGTAATAACAAGTGAGACACATTAGATTAAATATAAGTAAGCAATGAATCACTTCAATCTCATTCATTTTCTTTAAATAATTCAATATAGATGTAATAACAAGTTAAGCACATTCAATTAAATATGTGTGATCAAATAAATCAATCAAATCTCACTTTTATGATACAAACATGTGATTTCAATCACTTAGATCAGTAGTATACATGTAACAACAAGTTCAACTGATTGGATTAGCTACAATGGATCAATGGATCAAACAAATGCATAGATCCTATTTGTATACATATAAACTAATGATTTTAATCATTCATTATACATGTAATAACAAGAGAGACACATTAGAGTAGTTATGAGTGAGCAAATGAATTACTTGAATCTCATTCATTTTCATTTAAAGTTATAATTTCAATCCACTAAATCATTCTACATGGATGTAACAAGAAGTTAAGCACATTTAATCAAATATGTGTGAAAAAAACAATCACTTAAATCCCTCTCGTATTGATAGGAACTTGTCATTTCAATCCCTTAAATCATTCACTATGGATGAAATAAGAAGTTGAACTCATTGGATAAGATACAAGGGATAAAACTTGTGCATTGGTCCCATTTGTATCCTTATAAAGTAGTGATTTTAAACATTTAAATAATTTATTGTAGACATTATACACATTATAACAAGTGAATATTAGATTAACTATAAGGGATCATATGAATGAGTTGAATCTCATTCATTTTCATACAAACTTGTGATTTCAATCCACTAAATCATTCATTGTGAATGTAACAACAAATTTACCACATTCAATTAAATATGTGTCATCAAATCAAACAATTAAATCTCTCTCTCGTATTGATACGAACTTGTGATTTCAATCTCTTAGATCCTTGGTTAGAGATGTAACAATAAGTTCAAGTCATTGGATTAGTTACAAGGGATCAAACAAATGCATTGGTCCCATTTGTATCTATACAAATTAGTTATTTTAATCATTTAAATCAATCATTATAAACATTATAACAACTTAAACGCATTAGATTTACAATAAGGGATCATATGAATGAGTTGAATCTCATTCATTTTCATACAAAATTGTGATTTCAATCCACTAAATCATTCAATGTGAATGTAACAACAAGTTAACCACATTCAATTGAATATGAGTGATCAAATCAATCAATTAAATCTGTCTCGTATTTGTACGAACTTGTGATTTTAATCTCTTAGATCATTCGTTAGAGTTGTAACTACAAGTTCAACTCATTCGATTAGATATAAGGGATCAAACAAATGCATTGGTCCCTATTGTATCCTTATAAACTAGAGATTTTGATAATTTAAATAATTTATTATAGACATTATAACAAGTGAAACATATTATATTAACTAAAGGGGATCATATGAATGAGATGAATCACATTTATTTTCATACAAACTTGTGATTTCAATCATTCATTATAGATGCAATAACAAGTAAGACACATTAGATTAAATATAAGTGAGCAATGAATCACTTGAATCTCATTCATTTTCTTTTAAACTTGTGATTTCAATCCATTAAATCATTCAATATAGATGTAACAACAAGTTAAGCACAATTAGTTTAAATATGTGTGATTAAGAGAATCACTTAAATCCCACACGTATTGATTGGAACTTGTGATTTTAATCTCTTAAATCGTTCACTATAGATGTAACAAGAAGTTAAACTCATTGGATTACATACAAGGGATCAAACAAATGCGTTGGTCCCATTTGTAAACATATAAACTAGATATTTTAATCATTCAAATAATTCATTATAGACATTATAACAAGTGAAACATATTAAATTAACCAAAAGGGATCATATGAATGAGTTGAATCTCATTCATTTTCATACAAACATGTGATTTCCATCCATTAAATCATTCAATGTGAATGTAACAAAAAGTTAACCACATTCAATTAAATATGTGTGATTAAATAAATCAATTAAATGTCTCTTGTATTGATTCAAACTTGTGATTTCAATCTCTTTGATTTTTCGTTAGGGATGTAACTACAAGTTCAACTCATTGGATTAAATACAAGGGATCAAACAAATGCATTGGTCCCATTTGTATCCATATACACTAGTGATTTTAATCATTTAAATCATTCATTATAGACATTATAATAAGTGAAACATATTAACTATAAGGGATTATGTGAATGGGTTGAATCTCACTCATTTTGATACAAACTTGATTTCAATCCACTAAATCCTTCAATGTAGATGTAACAACAAGTTAACCACATTCAATTAAGTATGTGTGATCAAATGAATCAATTAAATCTCTCTCGTATTGATACGAACTTATGATTTCAATCTCTTATATCGTTCATTATAGATGTAACTACAAGTTTATCTCATTGGATTAACTGTAAAATATCAAACTGATGTATAGATCCCATTTGTATCCATATGAACCTATGAGTTCAACCATTTAAATCATTCATTCTAGATGTAATAACACGTGAAACACAATAAATTTACTGTAAGTGAGCAATTGAATCACCTGAATCTCATTCATTTTCAATTAAACTTATGATTTCAATCCACAAAATCATTAAATAAGAATGTAACTACTTGTTAAGCGCATTCAATTTAATATGTGTGATCAAATGAATCAATTAAATCTCACTTTTCTGATAGAAACCTGTGATTTCAATCCCTTAGATCATTATTATAGATATAACAACAAGTTCAACTGATTGGATTAGCTACAAGAGATCAAACTAATGCATGGATCCTACATTATAGATGTAATAACAAAAGAGACACATTAGATTAGTTATGAGTGAGCAAATGAAACACTTGAATCTCATTCTTTTTCATTTAACGTTGTGATCTTAATCCACTAAATCATTCTATATGGATGGAATAACAAGTTAAGCATATTTAACTAAATATGTGTGATAAAAAGAATCACTTAAATCTCACTCGTATTAATAGGAACTTGTGATTTCAATCCCTTAAATCATTCACTATGGATGTAATAAGAAGTTAAACTCTTTGGATTAGAGACAAGGGATCAAACAAATGCATTTGTCCCATGTGTATCCATATAAACTAGGGATTTTAATCCCGCAAGTCATTCATTAAAGACATTATAACAAGTGAATATTGGAATAACAATAAAGGATTGACTTGTGATTTCAATCTACTAAATCATTAAATGTGAATGTAACAACAAGTTAACCACATTAAATTGAATACGTGTGATCAGATGAATCAATTAAATCTATCTCGTATTGATACGAACTTGTGATTTCAATTTCTTAGATCGTTCGTTAGGTATGTAACTACAATGTCAACTCATTGGATTAGTTACAAGGGATCAAACAAATGCATTGGTCCCATTTGTATCTATATAAACTAGTGATTTTAATTATTTTAATGATTCATTATAGACATTATAACAAGTTAAAAATATTAGATTAACAATAAAGGATCATATGAATGAGTTGAATCTCATTCATTTTGATACAAATGTGTGATTTCAATCCACTAAAACATTCAATCTAAATGTAACAACAAGTTAACCACATTTAATTAAATATGTGTGACCAAATGAATCAGTTAAATCTCTCTCGTATTGATACGAACTTGTGATTTCAATCTCTTAGATCCTTCGTTAGATATGAAATTACAAATATGTTTCACTTGTTATAATGTCTATAACGAATGATTTAAATTATCAAAATCTCTCGTTTATATAGGTAAAAATGGGACCAACGCATTTGTTTGATCCCTTATATCTAATCCAATGAGTTAAACTTGTAGTTACATCTCTAACGAATGATCTAAGAGATTGAAATTACAAGTTCGTATGAATACGAGAGGGATTTAATTTATTCATTTGATCACACATATTTAATTGAATGTGGTTAACTTGTTGTTATAATCACGTACAATGATTTAGTGGATAGAAATCACAAGTTTGTAAGAAAATGAATCAAATTGAACTCATTCAAATGATCCTCTGTAGTCAATCTAATATTCACAAGTTATAATATCTAGAATGGATGATTTAAATTTTTAAAATCACTAATTTATATGGATACAAATGAGACCAATGCATTTGTTTGATCCCTTGTATCTAATCCAATGAGTTTAACTTCTTATTACATCAATAGTGAATGATTTAAGGGAATGAAATCACAAGTTCCTATCAATACAAGTAGATTTTAAGTGATTCTCCTAATCACACATATTTAATTGAATGTGCTTAACTTCTTGTTACATCCATATAGAATGATTTAGTGGATTGAAATCACAAGTTTAAAAGAAAATGAATGAGATTCAAGTGATTCATTGCCCACTTATATTTAATGTAATGTGTCTCACTTGTTATTACATCTATAATGAATGATTTAAATGATTGAAATCACAAGTTTGTATGAAAATGAATGTGATTCATCTCATTCATATGATCCCTTTTAGATAATCTAATATATTTCACTTGTTATAATGTAAATAACGAATGAGTTAAATGATCAAAATCTCAAGTTTATATAGGTAGAAATGGGACCAACGCATTTGTTTGATCCCTTATATCTAATCCAATGACTTGAACTTGTAGTTACATCCCTAACGAATGATCTAAGATATTAAAAGTGCAAGTTTGTAACAATACGACAGGGATTTAATTGATTCATTTGATCACACGTATTTAATTGAATGTGGTTAACTTGTTGTTATATTCACGTTCAATGATTTAGTGGATTGAAATCACAAGTTTGTATGAAAATGAATGAGATTCAACTCATTCATATGATCCCCTATAGTTAATCTAATATTCACTTGTTATAATGTCTATAATGAATGATTTAAATGATTAAAATCACTAGTTTATATGGATACAAATGAGACCAATGCATTTGTTTGATCCCTTGTATCTAATCCGATGAGTTGAACTTCTAATTACATCCATAGTGAATGATTTAAGGGATTGAAATCAAAAGTTTCTATCAATACAAGTGGGATTTAAGTGATTCTCTTGATCACACATATCTAATTGAATGTGCCTAACTTGTTATTACATCTATATTGAATGATTTAGTGGATTGATATCACAAGTTTAAAAGAAAATGAATGAGATTCAAGTGATTCATTGCTCACTTATATTTAATCTAATGTGTCTCACTTGTTATTACATCTATAATGAATGATTTAAATGATTGAAATCACAAGTTTGTATGAAAATGAATGTGATTCGTCTCATTCACATGATCCCTTTTAGTTAATCTAATATGTTACACTTGTTTTAATATCCATAATGAATGATTTAAATGGTTAAAATCACTAGTTTAGATAGATACAAATGATACCAATGCATTTGTTTGATCCCTTGTATATAATCCAATGAGTTTAACTTCTTGTTACGTCCATAGTGAATGATTTAAAGGATTAAAATCACAAGTTCCTATCAATACGAGTGGGATTTAAGTGATTCTCTTCATCACACATATTTAATTGAATGTGCTTAACTTGTTGTTACATCCATATAGAATGATTTAGTGGATTGAAATAACAAGTTTAAAAGGAAGTGAATGAGCTTCAAATTATTCATTGCTCACTTATATTTAATCTAATGTTTGTCACTTTTTATTACATCTATAATGAATGATTTAAATGATTGAAATCACATGTTTGTATGAAAGTAAATGTGATTAATCTCATTCATATGATCCCTTTTAGATAATCTAATATGTTTCACTTGTTATAATGTCTATAACGAATGATTTAAATGACCAAAATCTCTAGTTTATATAGATAGAAAATGGACCAACGCGTTTGTTTGATCCCTTATATCTAATCCAATGAGTTGAACTTGTAGTTACATCCCTAACGAATGATCTAGGTGATTAAAATTACATGTTCGTATCAATACGATAGGGATTTAATTGATTCATTTGATCGCACATATTTAATTGAACGTGGTTAACTTGTTGTTATATTCACCTTCATTGATTTAGTGGATTGAAGTCACAAGTTTGTATGAAAATGAATGAGATTCAACTCATTCATATGATCCACTATAGTTAATGTAATATTCACTTGTTATAATGTCTATAATGAATTATTTAAACGATTAAAATCGGAAGTTTATATGGATACAAATGAGACCAATGCATTTATTTGATCCCTTGTATCTAATCCAATGAGTTTAACTTCTTATTACAACCATAGTGAATGATTTAAGAGATTGAAATCACAAGTTCCTATCAATATGAGTGGGATTTAAGTGATTCTCTTCATCACACATATTTAATTGAATGTGCTTAACTTGTTCTTACATCCATATAGAATGATTTAGTGGATTGAAATCACCAGTTTAAATGAAAATGAATGAGATTTAAGTGATTCATTGCTCACTTATATTTAATCTAATGTGTCTCACTTGTTATTACATCTATAATGAATGATTTAAATGATTGAAATCACAAGTTTGTATGAAAATGAATGTGATTCATCTCATTCATATGATCTCTTTTAGATAATCTAATATGTCTCATTTGGTGTAGCTTTATTCAAATCTCTGAAATCGATGCAGAGCCGAATTTCCCCATTTTTCTTTGGGACTACCACAATGTTTGCTAACCATTCAGGATAGTCGATTGTTCGGATGAACCCTACCTTTAGTAAGTCTTCTAGGCCTTCCTTGACTTGCCCCTCAAGACGAGGGTCTAGTTTCCTCAACTTTTGTTTGATTGGCTTACATTCTGGTTTCAATGGTAGTCGATGCTCGACTAATTTTGTATCAAGTCCTAGCATGTCCTCATAAGTCCATGCAAAGGCTTCTTGATGCTCTTTGAGGAAGTCTATCAACTCTTTTCTTTCTTCTGTTGAGAGACTTGTTCCAATTTACAAAATCTTTGGACTCTCTTCCGTGCCAATATTAATTTCCTCAATCGGATCATTAATTAAAGGTGACAATTGATCTTGCTTTCTTATTTGGATGAACTCTGGATATTCTGCCTCAGCGAGTTCTGGATTTATTTCCTTAAAATCTTTTGACGTTTGATCCTTAGATGCCATCCTAAAGATTATAAAGAAGTTAGATGAGATTTGAGACATTGTTCATGAAAGTAAATTGAGCATGTCATTGCATCTTTGAAGATATTACAAAATGAAGACACTTGGTATATTGGAGTACAATGACAACAACAAAATGATGACTGAATGACAAAATGATAGAGGATTTGTTGATTCAGATTGATGGTGAACATCTGCCTATGGTATTGCTCTTGAAAAAAGGCACTGGCTTGAATTCTTCCTCGACATCCACTTTTTCATAACTTTGGCATCCCAAGGCTTGAGTGCCTCGTTGTCCTGTCAAGGTAGTTGGTTCCAAGATTCCATTTTCATATTTGCCAAGGCCCGTAAATGGCTGGTAGCCATGGCGGATGAGTAAATCCAATTCTTTCTCATTCTGACAAAATTTCTTGAATAACGGATGGCTTTTGTAACTTGCTTCAGGTTTGGTACCCTTTTTCACCCACATTTGTTTCTTTGATTTGTGAATGACCAACCTGCTAAGACTTTGAGGTATTTCTTCTTCTTCACAGACTTGAATATTGGGTACCTCGATTATATATGTTGGTACTGGAATCATTGGGTGCACGAGACGACTCTACTTGTCCTCTGCGTAGATGGTTACAGTATTCCTGTTGTGAGTCCATTTGACGCATTGATGTAAGGTGGAGGGAACTGCATTGGTTGCATGGATCCACGGCCTGCCAAGCAACAGGTTGAATGAGGGCTCTATGTCGACCACATGGAATAAAACCCGATGATATGTCTCAGAGATATACAGAAGACTGCCTCATACTTAAAAATATTGTATGACCTCTTCATAACTCTGTTGTAGTGGTGTGAACTTCCTATCGTACCCCCATCCAGGATGTTTATTTTTAGTGCCACTGCTACTGCCACTAGCTCTGTCTGTTACCCCTTTACTCTTGGGATATTCTGACTTCTCTTTCTTGAAGATGGCGGCATTGGCTACGATGTTGGCCGGAGCATTTTGACTCCTACTATTCTTCTTTGTATCTTCCCTAACCTTTACCGGGATGACAACATCAAAAGCTCAATTTTCAATTCCTGCTTCAATGCATTCTGCCCTCTCGGTGAGATCGATGAAAGACTTGATCGGAGCATTGGAAATGAGGCTCCTCAATGGTTGTGTCAAATTGTTCACGATTAGTCCCAATGCATGTGATTGAGAGATTGGGTCTCTCATCTTGTTGCAAGAAGACCTCCATCTTTGAATAAAATCTCTCACCTTTTCACCTGGCCTCTGTTTCAGAAAACAAAGTGTGGTGATCGTTGGTGCCGTTTCGACGTTTTGAATGAACCTTTCAATGAAAAGGTTGATTAACTTGTCAAAATTTTTCAATTCGACTGGGTTGATGTGTTCTCGATAACATTGTGCTTCAATTCCTTCTAGGCTTCGTGGAAAACATCGAAAAAGGGCCCTGTGATTGTGACGAAATTTGTAGCATTCAGCAAAGAACATGGCCAAATGTGCCTTTGGGTCTCCATGGCCCTCGAATTTGATAAATTTTTTAGGCAAGTTTTTTATATGCTTGTCATTTTTGAAGCTTTCGTAGAAATCTTCGCATGTGAAATTTCTTTTATTCTTGCCCTTGAGCTAAACTGCATTCAACTTCTTTTCAACTTCCTGAATTTTGGTTCTCCATGATTCTCCCTTCTTCTTTTTCTTGGGAGTTTTTGGTTCTTCTTCACTACTGGATTCTGTAGTAGTGTCTTCAGAAGAGTCAGAACTGCTTGATGAGTATTTTTTTATTTTCTTTCCTTTCTTTTGGCCTTTTCTGTCTGGGCTTGTTCTTCTTTGAACATGATCATGTATTTCTGGAATCTTTTGTATCCTTCAAACGTTGGATCTTTTGTTTCTATCCTGGGAGGGGTTTCTGAGGATGATTCTTCTTCCTTGTCTCCCATAAAAGTTTGCTCTAGCTCCATTTCAATCCTTCTCCTGTGTTGGCTTCAGGTTTCGACCATAAAACGGATGTTCACCTTGCAAGAAGAAAAATTGAAAATGTCAGGATTTAAATTGATGAGAGATGACAAATTTTGATTGCATACTGAAAGGAAGATGAGAATGACAAAACTTGACAAAGTTCAACACAACTTGATAAATTTTGGTTTAACAACAATGAACTAGACATGACAATCTAGGATAGAAGGATAGATGGGCGGACTTCATCCCACCATTTTACATATTCAGGACCCATTCTTGGACCAAGGACAAGATACAAATGAGCAAATGATTCCCAACGTTGTTGGGCATAGGTGTATATCCCAGACCACTCTTCAGTATCTAGTGATAATTGTCTGAGGCAACGCTCTGGATGGTATTCGACTATGAAGAATGGCCCCAATAGAAGACTTCCTCTGACTAGGTTGTAGGTATATCTTGACTTGATGACTTCTCGATCAAAGAAGTCCCAAATGATGGTAGAGTCATCAACTTCTTCCATCTTTCTGTGGTAGTGCTCCATACTAGATAACCGGCCACTGGTATTTTGAAAATGACATGATTGTAGCCCCACGTGTTTGTAGAACCAAGCTTGGAGTGCAAAGACACATCCTTCTATCGAGTTTGTGTCCCCAGTTGAAAATTTTGTCAGTCCTTTGTAAAGGAATGCTAAGGCTGCCATTGCTACACATATTTGACAGACTTGGACATGCCCCCATTTTCTGAAGAGGCGAGCTGTGCGGAAATCCATTATGTGTTCTTCATTGTTGAAGAAGATAAGACCCGCGGTACAAGTCACCATAGAGTTTTTGTACTTGTCTGCAACACTTCTAGATAGTGACGCAGGGTTGACAAATTAAGAATATGTTTCACCAAGTTCTGGTAGTTGAAGATATTGATGTCCATCTCTCTCAAGGAAATGCCAACTCCGTTTCCCTGTGAGTTTACGAATCACTTCTAGAGTTTTGACTTGACCTTGGTTTATAAGGAACTGGTCTTCAATTGGTCCTCTTGGGTCACCTTTTGGTTCTGGTAAACCCATAATGTTGGAGAACTCATCAAGAGTGATTGTCATTTAACCCCATGGAAACCAAAATGTGTTGGTCCTTAGGTTCCATCTTTCGGCAACTGCATGAACTAAACTTCCATTGATAGGTTGCATGGCAAGGCTGATTGCTTCTTCGAGACCGCATTCTTCTAAGTGGTCTAGAAACATACACCGAAAAGTTGGGTACCTTGAAAGATACCATTGAGGTAGGTAGACTCCACTTGGGATGATACGAAGTCCAGATCGACCTTGACATGACCCCAATAGGATGTGGTCATATGGGAAAATGTTTTCTGAGTCCATCTAGACAAGAGAAGGTATTAGACTTTGACATGAATTGACCCAATAGAGACTCGAGAAGAGTTTTGACATTGGGTTTGGACATGGACTTAGTAAAACATCATATGCATCCAAATAAGCAATTAACGAAAAATTGATAATTCATTCCCTAGGATTCTTGCCTATATGCATTGTTTTGGAATTTAAGGTATGCCTATATACCAAATTTATGGTACTGGCATAGACTCCTCCAAGGGTTTTCTAGGTTTGGTCTCTCTAATATCCTTGTTCACCCATCGATATACCGGGACTATTGTCCGTTTCGGTACTAATGGGGGGACTTCTCAATCCAATTAGGTGGTCCAGTTGTAAGGCTATATCTTGGACTAATGTCTTAGAAATAGCCCGACAACATGATGACCGGGATATGATATAGGTAAGGATTTGTTTTTCAAAATTCATGAGAAGATGCGAAATAGATGGCTCTATTGCATACATTCCTAAGAGATAGATTTGAAATTTTGAGAGCATACATGGGCTGCATACAATCACTAAATTGAGGAGGGGTAGGATAAATTGAAATGAAAGAGGTTCATGAAATCTCCTCAATGTACACTACATGATGCCGGTATACATGTTTGCAAAAAAATTTTAATGAAATTGATATCCGACATTGTGAAATAACTTGTATATGATCCAAATAAGTCTTTAGACAAATGATGAAGGGTCCCACCGGGCGTGCCATCTGTTCGCACCCCACCCCTTTTCAAGGAGGTCGAAATGCGAGTCAGCAAAATTCTTTTAAAATTGGGGTTTTGAGAAAAATTTCAAGAGAAAGGTATCCGCCCGTCGGTACGAGGTCCAACCGTTCCTACCTCCTTTAACAGGGGTAATTAGACCAAGGACTAAGGATCATTTGGATCATATACGAGTTGTTGATGCAAATCCTATATGCTTATGCATTGAGATTTTGGATTCAAGAGCTGAAATTCATTTTTTGAATAAATAAATTTGAATATTGAGGGTTTTCAAGTTGGTTTAAAAAACCTTTGTTTTGGTGTTATTTGAAACACATAATTCTTAAGGATTTGGAATTGAGTTCTTTGTTGTGAACTCTAGATGATGATGATCATCTTATGATCAAAATTGGTTTTGAAATCTTCTTTTGTCAAATCATATGATTTGTAGTATTCATTCTTTTGAAAGAACATGGGTTCCAAATCGTTAGAAAGCATGTTGTTTTTCAAACGTACTTTGGCCAAAAGATTATGAATGCATTGCTTGTGTTTTCTTTTGAAGTTAAGTGAGCTTTACAAATTCTCGTTGCAATATGACTTGGTCACTTTTTGCAACTCAAATTTGAATCACTTAACGTCTTGAGAATGTGCATGTGGTGCTATTGATTTTGAGTGAAGGTGAATGCATGAAAGGAGAAGGGAAACTATATGGAACATTCATTATTCTCTCTCTCATAATCTCTCAAGATTCATTCATATGAAACATACATTCTTTGCTCTCTCATAATCTCTCAAAGTCCATTCATTGTAATTACATATCATACAATCTACACATAAAGATTGATTTTAATTAACATGTAGGACTTTCTCTAAATATGCTTATTATATGATTAAGCACATGAATTAGAGATGTAGTCCATAAGCTTGATACTTGACATAAAATTATCAAAATGATGAAAAATATGCAAGTGATGTCAAAATCAACTTTTTTTTTGAAATAGATGAGAGACGTGGATGACATCCACATTTGTCTCAAGATAGCTAAAAGAAATCAGACCTTATGTTGATTTAGATCCCTTATATCTAATCCAATGAGTCGAACTTGTAGTTGCATCCCAAACAAATGATCTAAGAGTTTTAAATTACAAGTTCGTAACAATACGAGAGGGATTTAATTGATTCATTTGATCACACATAATTAATTGAACGTGGTTAACTTGTTGTTATATTCACATTCAATGATTTAGTGGATTGAAATCACAAGTTTGTATGAAAATGAATGAGATTCAACTTATTCATATGATCCCTTATTTTTAATCTAATATGTTTAACTTGTTATAATGTCCATAATGAATGATTTAAACGATTAAAATCTCTAGTTTATGTAGATACAAATGAGACCAATGCATTCGTTTGATCCCTTGAACCTAATCCAATGAGTTGAACTTGTAGTTACATCTCTAACGAACGATCTAAGAGATTGAAATCACAAGTTTGTATTAATACAAGAGGAATTTAATTGATTCATTTGATCACACATATTTAATTGAACGTGGTCAACTTGTTGTTATATTCACATTCAATGATTTAGTGGATTGAAATCACTAGTTTGTATGAAAATGAATGAGATTCAACTTATTCATATGAGCCCTTATTGTTAATCTAATATATTTAACTTGTTATAATGTCTATAATGAATGATTTAAACGATTAAAATTACTAGTTTATGTAGAAACAATTGAGACCAATGCATTCGTTTGATCCCTTGAAACTAATCCAATGAGTTGAACTTGTAGTTACATCTATAACGAACGATCTAAGAGATTGAAATCCCAAGTTCGTATTAACGCAAGAGGAATTTAATTGATTCATTTGATCACACATATTTAATTGAACGTGGTTAACTTGTTGTTATATTCACATTCAATGATTTAGTAGATTGAAATCACAAGTTTGTATGAAAATGAATGAGATTCAACTTATTCATATGAGCCCTTATTGTTAATCTAATATGTTTAACTTGTTATAATGTCTATAATGAATTATTTAAACGATTAAAATTACTAGTTTATGTAGAAACAAATGAGACCAATGCATTCATTTTATCCGTTGAAACTAATCCAATGAGTTGAACTTGTAGTTACATCTCTAACGAACGATCTAAGAGATTGAAATCCCAAGTTCGTATTAACACAAGAGTAATTTAATTGATTCATTTGATCACACATATTTAATTGAACGTGGTTAACTTGTTGTTATATTTACATTCAATGATTTAGTGGATCGAAATCACAAGTTTGTATGAAAATGAATGAGATTCAACTTATTCATATGAGCCCCTATTGTTAATCTAATATGTTTAACTTGTTATAATGTCTATAATGAATGATTTAAATGATTAAAATTACTAGTTTATGTAG
>JAANDH010001126.1:135143-172935 GCA_011799765.1 Nymphaea thermarum
CAAATGAGACCAATGCATCCGTTTGATCCCTTGAAACTAATCCAATGAGTTGAACTTGTAGTTACATCTATAATGAACGATTTAAGAGATTGAAATCCCAAGTTTGTATTAACACAAGAGGAATTTAATTGATTCATTTGATCACACATATTTAATTAAACGTGATTAACTTGTTGTTATATTCACATTCAATGATTTAGTGGATTGAAATCACAAGTTTGTATGAAAATAAATGAGATTCAACTTATTCATATGAGCCCTTATTGTTAATCTAATATGTTTAACTTGTTATAATGTCTTTAATGAATGATTTAAACGATTAAATTTACTAGTTTATGTAGAAACAAATGAGACCAATGCATTCGTTTGATCCGTCGAAACTAATCCAATGAGTTGAACTTGTAGTTACATTTCTAACGAACGATCTAAGAGATTGAAATCCCAAGTTCATATTAATACAAGAGGAATTTAATTGATTCATTTGATCACACATATTTAATTGAACGTGGTTAACTTGTTGTTATATTCACATTAAATGATTTAGTGGATCGAAATCACAAGTTTGTATGAAAATGAATGAGATTCAACTTATTCATATGAGCCCCTATTGTTAATCTAATATGTTTAACTTGTTATAATGTCTATAATGAATGATTTAAATGATTAAAATTACTAGTTTATGTAGATGCAAATGAGATCAATGCATTCGTTTAATCCTTTGAAACTAATCAAATGAGTTGAACTTGTGGTTACATCTCTAACGAACGATCTAAGAGATTAAAAAACCAAGTTCGAATCAATACGAGAGAGATTTAATTGATTCATTTGATCACACATATTTTATTGATTGTGGTTAACTTCTTGTTACATTCACATTGAAGGATATTGTAGATTTAAATCACAAGTTTGTGTGAAAATAAATGAGATTCAACACATTCATATCATCCCAATTAGTTAATCTAATATTTTTCACTTGTTATAATGTCCATAACAAATGATTTAAATGATCAAAATCTCTAGTTTATATGGATACAAATGAAACCAATGCATTTGTATGATCCCTTGTGTCTGATCTAATGAGTTTAACTTCTTATTACATCTATAGTGAATTATTTAAGAGATTGAAATCACAAGTTCCTATCAATACGAGTGGGATTTAAGTGATTCTCTTGATCACACATATCTAATTGAATGTTCTTAACTTGTTGTTACATCTATATTGAATGATTTAGTGGATTGAAATCACAACTTTAAAAGAAAATGAATTAGATTCAAGTGATTCATTGCTCACTTATATTTAATTTAATGTGTCTCACCTGTTATTACATCTATAATGAATGATTTAAATCCCTTTTAGTTAATCTAATATATTTCACTTGTTATAATGTCCATAACGAATGATTTAAATGATCAAAATCTCTAGTTTACATGGGTAGAAATGGGACCAACGCATTTCTTTGATCCCTTATATCTTATCCAATGAGTTGAACTTGTAGTTACATCCCTAACGAATTATCTAAGAGATTGAAATTACAAGTTTGTATCAATACGAGAGGGATTTAATTGATTAATTTGATCAAACATAATTAATTAAACGTGGTTAACATGTTGTTATATTCACATTCAATGATTTAGTGGATTGAAATCACAAGTTTGTATGAAAATGAATGAGATTCGACTTATTCATATGATCCCTTATTGTTAATCTAATATGTTTAACTTGTTATAATGTCTATAATGAATGATTTAATCGAATAAAATCACTACTTTATGTAGATACAAATGAGTCCAATGCATTCATTTGATACCTTAAAACTAATCCAATGAGTTGAACTTGTAGTCACATCTCTAACGAACGATCTAGGATATTGAAATCCCAAGTTCGTATCAATACGAGAGAGATTTAATTGATTCATTTGATCACACATATTTAATAGAATGTGGTTAACTTGTAGTTATATTCACGTTCAATGATTTAGTGGATTGAAATCACAAGTTTGTATGAAAATGAATGAGATTCAACTCATTCGTATGATCGCTTTTAGTTCTTCCAATATGTTTCACTTGTTATAATGTCCATAACGAATGATTTAAATGATCAAAATGTCTAGTTTTTATGGACACAAATGAGACCAATGCATTTGTTTGATCCCTTGTATCTAATCCAATGAGTTTAACTTCTTATTACATCTATAGTGAATGATTTATGGGATTGAAATCACAAGTTCCTATCAATACGAGTTGGATTTAAGTGATTCTCTTGATCACACATATCTAATTGAATGTTCTTAACCTGTTGTTAAATCTATATTGAATGATTTAGTGGATTGAAATCAATATTTTAAAAGAAAATGAATGAGAATCAAGTGATTCATTGCTCACTTATATTTAATCTAATGTGTCTCAGTTGTTATTACATCTATAATGAATGATTTAAATCATTGAAATCACAAGTTTGTATGAAAATGAATGTCATCTCATTCATATGATCCCTTTTAGTTAATCTAATATGTTTCACTTGTTATAATGTCCATAACGAATGATTTAAATTATTAAAATCTCTATTTTACATGGGTAGAAATGGGACCAACGCATTTGTTTGATCCCTTATATCTAATCCAATGAGTTGAACTTATAGTTACATTCCTAACGAATGATCTAAGAGATTGAAATTGATCCCTTGAAACTAATCCCATGAGTTGAACTTGTACTTACGTATCTAACGAACGATCTAGGAGATTGAAATCCCAAGTTCGAATCAAAACGAGTGAGATTTAATTGATTCATTTGATCACACATATTTTGTTGAATGTGTTTAACTTGTTGTTACATTCACATTGAATGATTTTGTGGACTTAAATCACAAATTTGTATGAAAATGAATGAGATTCAACTCATTAATATGATCCCATTTAGTTAATCCAATATGTTTCACTGGTTATAATGTCCATAACAAATGATTTAAATGATCAAAATCTCTAGTTTATTTGGATACAAATGAGACCAATGCATTTGTTTGATCCCTTGTATCTAGTCCAATGAGTTTAACTTCTTATTATATCTATAGTGAATGATTTAATGGATTGAAATCACAAGTTCCTTTCAATACGAGTGGGATTTAAGTGATTATCTTGATCACACATATCTAATTGAATGTTCTTAACTTGTTGTTACATCTAATTGAATGATTTAGTGGATTGAAATCACAACTTTAAAAGATAATGAATGAGATTCAAGTGATTCATTGCTCACTTATATTTAATCTAATGTGTCTCACTTGTTATTACATCAATAATGAATGATTTAAATGATTGGAATCACAAGTTTGTATGAAAATGAATGTGATTCATCTCATTCACATGATCCCTTTTAATTAATCTAATATGTTTTACTTATTATAATGTCCATAACGAATAATTTAAATGATTAAAATCTCTAGTTTACATGGATAGAAATCAGACCAATGCAGTTGTTTGATACCATATATCTAATGCAATGAGTTGAGCTTGTAGTTACATCCCTAACGAATGATCTAAGAGATTGAAATTACAAGTGCATATCGATACGAGAGGGATTTAATTGATTCATTTGATCACACATATTTAATTGAACGTGGTTGACTTGTTGTTATACTCACATTCAGTGATTTAGTGTATTAAAATCATAAATTTGTATGAAAATGAATGAGATTCAACTTATTCATATGATCCCTTATTGTGAATCTAATAATGTCTATAATGAATGATTAAAATGACTAAAATCACTAGAACGTAGAGACAAATGAGACCAATGCATTTGTTTGTTCGCTTATATCTAATCCAATGAGTTGAACTTGTAGTTACATCCCTAACGAATGATCTAAGAGATTGAAATTACTAGTGCGTATCGAAACGATAGAGATTTAATTGATTCATTTGATCACACATATTTTATTGAATGTGGTCAACTTGTTGGTACATTCACATTGAACGATTTTGTTGATTTAAATCACAAGTTTTTATGAAAATGAAAGAGATTCAACTTATTCATATGATCCCTTATTGTTAATCTAATTTGTTTAACTTGTTATAATGTCTATAATGAATGATTTAATCGAGTAAAATCACTAGTTTAAGTAGATGCAAATGAGACCAATGCATTCATTTGATCCCTCAAAACTAATCCAATGAGTTGAACTTGTAGTTACATCTGTAACAAACGATCTAAGAGATTGAAATCCCAAGTTCGTATCAATACGTGGGAGATTTAATTGATTCATTTGATCACACATATTTTATCGAATGTGGTTAACTTGTTTTGTCCATTCACATTGAATGATTTTGTGGATTTAAATCACAAGTTTGTATGATAATGAATGAGATTCAACTAATTCATATGATCCCTTTTAGGTAATCTAATATGTTTAACTTGTTATAATGTCCATAACGAATGATTTAAATGATCAAAATCTCTAGTTTATATGGATACAAATGAGACCAATGCATTTGTTTGATCCCTTGTATCTAATCCAATGAGTTTAACTTCTTATTAAATCTATAGTGAATGATTTAGGGGATTGAAATCACAAGTTCCTATCAATTTGAGTGCGATTTAAGTGATTCTCTTCATCACACATATCAAATTGAATGTTCTTAACTTGTTGTTACATCTAATTGAATGATTTATTGGATTGAAATCACAACTTCAAAAAAAATTGAATGAGATTCAAGTGATTCATTGCTCACTTATATTTATTCTAATGTGTCTCAGTTTCTATTACATCTATAATGAATGGTTTAAATGATTAAAATCACAAGTTTGTATGAAAATGAATGTGATTCATCTCATTTATATGATCCCCTTTAATTAATCTAATATGTTTCACTTGTTATAATGTCTATAACAAATGATTTAAATGATCAAAATCTCTAGGTTACATGGGTAGAAATGGAACCAATGCATATGTTTGATCGCTTATACCTAATCCAATGATTTGAACTTGTAGTTACATCCCTAACGAATGATCTAAGAGATTGAAATTACAAGTGTGTATCAATACGATAGAGATTTAATTGATTCATTTGATCACACATATTTTATTGAATGTGGTCAACTTGTTGGTACAATCACATTGAACGATTTTGTTGACTTAAATCAGAAGTTTGTATGAAAATGAATGAGATTCAACTCATTCATATGATCCCCTATTGTTAATCTAATATTCACTTGTTATAATGTCTTCAATCAATGATTAAAATCACTAGTTTATATGGATAAAAATGAGACCAATGCATTTATTTGATACCTTGTATCTAATCCAATGAGTTGAACTTCTTCTTACCTCTATAGTGAAAGATTTAAGGGATTGAAATCACAAGTTCCTATCAATACGAGTGGGATTTAAGTGATTCTCTTGATCACACATATCTAATTGAATGTTCTTAACTTGTTGTTACATCTATATTGAATGATTTAGTGGATTGAAATCACAACTTTAAAAGAAAATGAATGAGATTCAAGTGATTCATTGCTGACTTATATTTAATCTAACGTGTCTCACATGTTATTACATCTATAATGAATGATTCAAATGATTGGAATCACATGTTTGTATTAAAATGAATGTGATTCATCTCATTTATGTGATCCCTTTTAGTTAATCTAATATGTTTCACTTGTTATAATCTCCATAACGAATGATTTAAGTGATTCTCTTGATCACACATATGTAATTGAATTTTCCTAACTTCTTGTTACATCTATATTGAATGATTTATTGGATTGAAATCAATACTTTAAAAGAAAATGAATGAGATTCATGTGATTCATTGCTCACTTATATTTAATCTAATGTGTCTCAGTTGTTATTACATCTATAATGAATGATTGAAATCACAAGTTTGTATGGAAATGAATGTGATTCATCTCATTCATACGATCCCTTTTAGTTAATCTAATATGTTTCACTTGTTATAATGTCCATAACGAATAATTTCAACGATCAAATCTCTAGCTTACATGGGTAGAAATGGGACCAACACATTTGTTTCATCCCTTATATCTAATCCAATGAGTTGAACTTGTAGTTACATCCCTAACGAATGATCTAAGAGATTGAAATTACAAGCTCGTATCAATACGAGAGGGATTTAATTGATTCATTTGATCACACATAATTAATTGAACATGGTTAACTTGTTGTTATGTTCACATTCAATGATTTAGTGGATTGAAATCACAGGTTTGTATGAAATTGAATGGGATTCAACTTATTCATATGATCCTTTATTGTTAATCTAATATGTTTAACTTGTTATAATGTCTATAATGAATGATTTAATTGATTAAAATCACTAGTTTATGAGGATGCAAATGAAACCAATGCATTCGTTTGATCCCTTGAAACTAATCCAATGAGTTGAACTAGTAGTTACATCTCTAATGAACGATCTAAGGGATTGAAATCCCAAGTTCGTATCAATATGAGAGAGATTTAATTGATTCATTTGATCGCACATATTTTATCGAATGTGGTTAACTTGTTGTTACATTCACATTGAATGATTTTGGGGATTTAAATCACAAGTTTGTATGAAAATGAATGAGATTCAACTCATTCATATGATCCCTTTTAGTCAATCTAATTTGTTTGACTTATTATAATGCCCATAACGAATGATTTAAATGATCAAAATCTCTAGTTTATATGGATACAAATGAGACCAATGCATTTGTTTGATCCCTTGTATCTAATCCAATGTGTTTAACCGCTTATTAAATCTATAGTGAATGATTTAGGGGATTGAATTCGCAAGTTCCAAACAATATGAGTGGGATTTAAGTGATTCTCTTGATCAGACATATCTAATTGAATGTTCTTAACTTGTTGTTACATCTAATTGAATGATTTAGTGGATTGAAATCACAACTTTAAAAGAAAATGAATGAGATTCAAGTGATTCATTGCTCACTTATATTTAATCTAATATGTCTCACTTGTTATTACATCTATAATGAATCATTTAAATGATTGAAATCACAAGTTTGTATGAAAATCAATGTGATTCATCTCATTAATATGTTTCACTTGTTATAATGTCCAAAACGAATTATTTAAATGATCAAAATCTCTACTTTACATGGGTAGAAATGGGCCCAATGCATTTGTTTGATCTTTTCTATCTAATCCAATGAGTTGAACTTGTAGTTACATCCCTAACGAATGATCTAAGAGATTGAAATTACAAGTACGTATCGATACGAGAGGGATTTAATTGATTCATTTGATCACACATATTTAATTGAACGTGGTTAACTTGTTGTTATATTCACATTCAATGATTTAGTGGATTGAAACCACAAGTTTGTATGAAAATGAATGAGATTCAACTTATTCATATTATCCCTTATTGTCAATATAATGTGTTTGACTTGTTATAATGTCTATAATGAATGATTTAAACGATTAAAATCACCAGAATGTTGATACAAATGAGACCAATGCATTCATTTGATCCCTTGAAACTAATCCAATGAGTTGAACTTGTACTAACATCTCTAATGAACGATGTAAGAGATTGAAATCTCAACTTCGTATCAAAACGAGAGAGATTTAATTGACTCATTTGAACACACATATTTTATTGAATGTGGTTAACTTGTTGGTACATTCAAATTGAACGATTTTGTTGATTTGAATAACAAGTTTGTATGAAAATGAATGAGATTCAACTCATTCATATGATCCCCTATAATTAATCTAATATTCACTTGTTATAATGTCTATAATGAATGATTAAAATCACTTTTTTATATGGATTAAACTGAGTCCAATTCATTTGTTTGATACCTTATATCTAATCCAATGAGTTGAACTTCATATTACATCCATAGTGAATGACTTAGGGGACCAACGCATTCGTTTGATCCCTTATATCTAATCCAATGAGTTGAACTATAGTTACATCCCTAATGAATGATCTAAGAGATTGAAATTACAAGTTCGTATCAATACGAGAGGGATTTTATTGATTCATTTTATCACACCTAATTAATTGAACATGGTTGGCTTGTTCTTACATTCACATTGAATGATTTAGTGGATTGAAATAACAAGTTTGTTCGAAAATGAATGAGATTCAACTTATTCATATGATCCCTTATTGTTAATCTAATATGTTTAACTTGTTATAAGGTCTATAATGAATGATTTAAATGATTAAAATCACTAATACAATGAATGCATTCGTTTGATCCTTTGAAACTAATACAATGAGTTGAACTTGTAGTTACATCTCTAACGAACGGACTAAGAGATTGAAATCCCAAGTTTGTATCAATACGAGAGAGATCTAATTGATTCATTTGATCACACAT
This sequence comes from Nymphaea thermarum, assembly GCA_011799765.1. Taxonomy (NCBI): domain Eukaryota; kingdom Viridiplantae; phylum Streptophyta; class Magnoliopsida; order Nymphaeales; family Nymphaeaceae; genus Nymphaea; species Nymphaea thermarum. The sequence continues at coordinate 143,499 of JAANDH010001126.1, forward strand.
TTTATTGATTGTGGTTAACTTATTGTTATATTCACATTGAATGATTTTGTGGATTTAAATCACAAGTTTGTATGAAAATGAATGAGATTCAACTCATTCATATGATACCTTTTAGTTAATCCAATATGTTTCACTTGTTATAATGTCAATAACAAATGATTTAAATGATCAAAATCTCTAATTTATTTGGATACAAATGAGACCAATGCATTTGTTTGATCCCTTGTATCTAATCCAGTGAGCTTAGCTTCTTATTACATCTATAGTGAATGATTTAAGAGATTGAAATCACAAGTTTCTATCAATACGAGTGGGATTTAAGAGATTCTCTTTATCACACATATCTAATTGAATGTTCTTAACTTCTTTTACATCTAGATTGAATGATTTATTGGATTGAAATCAAAACTTTAAAAGAAAATGAATGAGGTTCAAGTGATTCATTGCTCACTTATATTTAATCTAATGTGTCTTTGTTGTCATTACATCTATAACGAATGATTTAAATGATTGAAATCACAAGTTTGTATGAAAATGACTGTGATTCATCTCATTCATATGATCCCTCTTAGTTAATCTAATATGTTTCAATTGTGATAGTGTCCATAACGAATGATTTAAATGATCAAAATCTCTAGTTTACATGGATAGAAATGGAACCAACGCATTTGTTTGATCCCTTATATATAATCCAATGAGTTGAACTTACAGTTAGATCCCTAACAAATGATCTAAGAGATTGAAATTACAATTTCGTATCAATACGAGAGGGATTTAATTGATTCATTTGATCACACATAATTAATTAAAAGGGTTAACTTGTTGTTACATTCACATTGAATGATTTAGTGGATTGAAATCACAGGTTTGTATGAAAATGAATGAGATTCAACTTATTCATATGATCCCTTACTATTAGTCTAATATGTTTAACTTGTTATAATGCCTATAATGAATGATTTAATCGATTAAAATCACTAGTTTATGTAGATACAAATGAGACCAATGCATTCGTTTGATCCAATGAGTTCAACTTGTAGTTACATCTCTAACGAACGACCTAAGAGATTGAAATACAAAGTTCGTATCAAAACGAGAGAGATTTAATTGATTCATTTGATCAGACCTATTTTATTGAATGTGGTTAACTTGTTGTTACATTCACATTGAATGATTTTGTGGATTTAAATCACAAATTTGTATGAAAATGAATGTGATTCAACTCATTCATATGATCCCTTTTAGTTAATCTAATATGTTTCACTTATTATAATGTCCATAATGAATTATTTAAATGATCAAAATCTCTAGTTTACATGGCTACAAATGAGACCAATGCATTTGTTTGACCCCTTATATCTAATCCAATGAGTTTAACTTTTTATTACATTTATAGTGAATGATTTAAGGCATTGAAATCACAAGTTCCTATCAATACGGGTGGGATTTAAGTGATTCTCTTGATCACACATACCTAATTGAATGTCCTTAACTTGTTGTTACATCTATAATGAATGATTTAGTGGATTGAAATCACAACTTTAAAAGATTCAAGTGATTCATTGCTCACTTATATTTAATCTAATGTGTCACACTTGTTATTACATCTATAATGAATTATTTAAATGATTGAAATCACAAGTTTATATGAAAATGAATGTGATTCATCTCATTCATTTGATCCCTTTTAGTTAATCTAATATGTTTCACTTGTTATAATGTCCAAAACGAATGATTTAAATGATCAAAATCTCTAGCTTACATGGGCAGAAATGGGACCAACGCATTTGTTTGATCTCTTATATCTAATCCAATGAGTCGAACATGTAGTTACATCCCTAACGAATGATCTAAGACACTAAAATTACAAGTTCATATCAATACGAGAGAGATTTAATTGATTCATTTGATCACATATAATTAATTGAACGTGGTTAACTTGTTGTTACATTCACATTGAATGATTTTGTGGATTGCAATCACAAGTTTGTATGAAAATGAATGAGATTCAACTGATTCATATGATCTCTTATTGTTAAAATCACTAGTTTATGTAGATACTAATGAGACCAATGCATTCGTTCGATCCCTTGAAACTAATCCAATGAGTTCTACTTGTAGTTACATCTCTAACGAACGTTCTAAGAGATTGAAATCCCAAGTTCATATCAAAACGAGAGAGATTTAATTGATTCATTTGATTACACATATTTTGCTGAATGTGTTTAACTTGTTGTTACATTCACATTGAATGATTTTGTGGATTTAAATCACAAGTTTATATGAAAATGAATGAGATACAACTCATTCATATGATCCCTTTTAGTTAATCCAATATGTTTCACTCATTATAATGTCCATAACAAATGATTTAATTGATCAAAATCTCTAGTTTATATGGATACAAATGAGACAAATGCATTTGTTTGATCCTTTGTATCTAATCCAATGAGTTTAACTTCTTATTACATATATAGTGAACGATTTAAGGGATTGAAATGAGAAGTTCCTATCAATACGAGTGGGATTTAAGTGATTCTCTTGATCACACATATCTAATTGAATGTTCTTAACTTCTTGTTACATCTATATTGAATGATTTATTGGATTGAAATCAATACTTTAAAAGAAAATGAATGAGATTCAAGTGATTCATTGCTCACTTATATTTATCTAATGTGTCTCTGTTGTCATTACATCCATAACGAATGATTTAAATGATTGAAATCACAAGTTTGTATGAAAATGACTGTGATTCATCTCATTCATATGATCCCTTATAGTTAATCTAATATGTTTCAATTGTTATAATGTCCATAATGAATGATTTAAATGATCAAAATCTCTAGTTTACATGGGTAGAAATGGAACCAACGCATTTGTTTGATCCCTTATATCTAATCCAATGAGTTGAACTTGTAGTAACATCCCTAACAAATGATCTAAGAGATTGAAATTACAAGTTTGTATCATAACGAGAGGGATTTAACTGATTCATTTGATCACACATAATTAATTAAAGGGGTTAACTTGTTGTTACATTCACATTGAATGATTTAGTGGATTGAAATCACAAGTTTGTATGAAAATGAATGAGATTCAACTTATTCATATGATCCCTTATTGTTAATCTAATATGTTTAACTTGTTATGATGCCTATAATGAATGATTTAATTGATTAAAATCACTAGTTTATGTAGATACAAATGAGACAAATGCATTCGTTTGATCCCTTGAAACTAATCCAATGAGGTCAACTTGTAGTTACATCTCTAACGAACGATCTAAGAGATTGAAATACCAAGTTCGTATCAAAATGAGAGAGATTTAATTGATTCATTTGATTACACATATTTTGCTGAATCTGTAAAACTTGTAGTTACATTCACATTGAACGATTTTGTGCATTTAAATCACAAGTTTTTATGAAAATGAATGAGATTCAACTCATTCATATGATCCCATTTAGTTAATCAAATATGTTTCTCTTGTTATAATGTCCATAACGAATGATTTAAATGATCAAACTCTCTAGCTTATATGGATACAAATGAGACCAATGCATTTGTTTGGTCCCTTGTACCAAATCCAATGACTTTAACTTCTTATTACATCTATAGCGAATGATTTAAGGGATTCAAATCACAACTTCCAATCAATACGAGTGGGATTTAAGTGATTCTCTTGATCACACATATCTAATTGAATGTTCTTAACTTCTTGTTACATAAATATTGAATGATTTAGGGAATGAAATCATAATTTTAGAAGAAAATGAATGAGATTCAAGTGATTCATTGCTCACTTATATTTAATCTAATGTGTCTCGCTTGTTATTACATCTATAATGATTGATTTAAATGATTGAAATCACAAGTTTGTATGAAAATGAATGTGATTCATCTCATTCATATGATCCCTTTTAGTTAATCTATTATGTTTCACATGTTATTATGTCCATAACGAATGATTTAAATGATCAAAATCTCTAGTTTACATGGATAGAAATGGGACCAATGCATTTGTTTGATCCCTTATATCTAATCCAATGAGTTGAACTTGTAGTTACATCCCTAACGAATGATCTAAGAGAATGAAATTACAAGTTGGTATCAATACGAGAGGGATTTAATTGATTCATTTGATCACACATAACTAATTGAACGTGGTTAACTTGTTGTTACATTCACATTCAATGATTTAGTGGATTGAAATCACAAGTTTGTATGAAAATGAATGAGATTCAACTTATTCATATGATCCCTTATTGTTAATCTAATATGTTTAACTTGTTATAGTTTTCATAATGAATGATTTAATCGATTAAAATCACTAGTTTATGTAGATGCAAATGAGACCAATGCATTCGTTTGATCCCCTAAAACTGATCAATCAAATATTTTTAACTTGTTATAATGTCTACAACAAATGATTTGAACGATTAAAATCACTAGTTTATGTAGATCCAAATGAAACCAATGCATTCGTTTGATCCCTTGAAACTAATCCAATGAGTTGAACTTGTAGTTACATCTCTAACGAACGATCTAGGAGCTTGAAATCCCAACTTCGTATCATTACGAGAGAGATTTAATTGATTCATTTGATCACACATATTTACTAGAAAGTGGTTAAGTTGTTGTTATATTCACGTTCAATGATTTAGTGGATTGAAATCACAAGTTTATATGAAAATGAATGAGATCATATGATCCCCTATAGTTAATCTAATACTCACTTGTTATAATATCTATAATAAATGATTTAAATGATTAAAATCGCTAGTTTATATCGGTACAAATGAGACCAATGCATTTGTTTGATCCCTTGTATCTAATCAAATGAGTTTAACTTCATATTACATCTATAGTGAATGATTTAAGGGATTGAAATCACAAGTTCCTATCAATACGAGTGGGATTTAAGTGATTCTCTTGATCACAAATATCTAATTGAATGTTCTTAACTTGTTGTTACATCTATATTGAATGATTTAGTGCATTGAAATCACAACATTAAAAGAAAATGAATGAGATTCAAGTGATTCATTGCTCACTTATATTTAATCTAATGTGTCTCGCTTGTTATTACTTCTATAATGATTGATTTAAATGATTGAAATCACAAGTTTGTATGAAAATGAATGTGATTCATCCCATTCATATGATCACTTTTAGTTAATCTAATATGTTTTACTTGTTATTATGTCTATAACGAATGATTTAAATGATCAAAATCTCTAGTTTACATGGGTAGAAATGGGACCAACGCATTTGTTTGATCCCTTATATCTAATCCAATGAGTTGAACTTGTAGTTACATCCTTAACGAATGATCTAAGAGAATGAAATTACAAATTTGTATCAATACGAGAGGGATTTAATTGATTCATTTGATCACACATAATTAATTGAACGTGGTTAACTTGTTGTTACATTCACATTCAATGATTTAGTGGATTGAAATCACAAGTTTGTATGAAAATTAGTGAGATTCAACTTATTCATATGATCCCTTATTGTTAATCTAATATGTTTAACTTGTTATAGTTTTCATAATGAATGATTTAATCAATTAAAATCACTAGTTTATGTAGATACAAATGAGACCAATGCATTCGTTTGATCCCTTGAAACTAATCCAATGAGTTGAACTTGTAGTTACATCTCTAATGAATGATCTAGGAGCTTGAAATCCTAACTTCGTATCAATACGAGAGAGATTTAATTGATTCATTTGATCACACATATTAAATAGAAAGTGGTTAACTTGTTGTTATATTCACGTTCAATGATTTAGTGGATTGAAATCACAAGTTTATATAAAAATGAATGAGATCATATGACCCCCTATAGTTAATCTAATACTCACTTGTTATAATATCTATAATAAATGATTTAAATGATTAAAATCGCTAGTTTATACCGATACAAATTAGACCAATGCATTTGTTTGATCCCTTGTATCTAATCCAATGAGTTTAACTTCATATTACATCTATAGTGAATGATTTAAGGGATTGAAATCACAAGTTCCTATCAATACGAGTGGGATTTAAGTGATTCTCTTGATCACACATATCTAATTGAATGTTCTTAACTTGTTGTTACATCTATATTGAATGATTTAGTGGATTGAGATCACAACTTTAAAAGAAAATGAATGAGATTCAAGTGATTCATTGCTCACTTATATTTAATCTAATGTGTCTCACTTGTTATTACATCTATAATGAATGATTGAAATCACAAGTTTGTATGAAAATGAATGTGATTCATCTCATTCATATGATCCCTTTTAGTTAATCTAATATGTTTCACTTGTTATAATGTCCATAACGAATGATTTAAATGATCAAAATCTCTAGTTTACATGGGTAGAAATGGGAACAATGCATTTGTTTGATCCCTTATATCTAATCCAATGAGTTGAACTTGTAGTTACATCCCTAACGAATTATCTAAGAGATTGAAATTACAAGTTCGTATCAATACGAGAGGGATTTAATTGATTCATTTGATCACACATAATTAATTGAATGTGGTTAACTTGTAGTTATATTCACATTCAATGATTTAGTGGATTGAAATCACAAGTTTGTATGAAAATGAATGAGATTCAACTTATTTATATGATCCCTTTTTGTTAATCTAATATGTTTAACTTGTTATAATGTTTATAATGATGGATTTAATCGATTAAAATCACTAGTTTATGTAGATGCAAATGACATCAATGCATTCATTTAATCCCTTGAAACTAATCCAATGAGTTGAACTTGTAATTACATCTCTAACGAACAATCTAAGAGATTAAAAAACCAAGTTCGAATCAATACTAGAGAGATTTAAATGATTCATTTGATCACACATATTTTATTGAATGTGGTTAACTTGTTGTTACATTCACATTGAATGATATTGTAGATTTAAATCTCAAGTTTGTATGAAAATTAATGAGATTCAACTCATTCATATGATCCTTTTTAGTTAATCTAATATGTTTCACTTGTTATAATGTCCATAACGAATGATTTAAATGATCAAAATCTCTAGTTTATATGGATACAATGAGACCAATGCATTTGTTTGATCCCTTTTTTCTAATCCAATGAGTTTAACTTCATATTACATCTATAGTGAATGATTTAAGGGATAGAAATCACAAGTTCCTATCAATACGAGTGGGATTTATGTGATTCTCTTGATCACACATGTCTAATTAAATGTTCTTAACTTGTTGTTACATATATATTGAATGATTTAGTGGATTGAAATCATAACTTTCTAAGAAAATGAATGAGATTCAAGTGATTCATTGCTCACTTATATTTAATCTAATATGTCTCACTTCTTATTACATCTATAATGAATGATTTAAATGATTGAGATCACAAGTTTGTATGAAAATGAATGTGATTCATCTCATTCATGTGATCCTTTTTAGTTAATCAAATATGTTTCACTTGTAATAATGTCCATAACGAATGATTTGAATGATCAAAATCTCTAGTTTACATTTGTAGAAATGCGACCAATGCACTTGTAATAATGTCCATAACGTATTGACACGAACTTGTAATTTCAATCTCGTAGATCATTCATTAGGGATGTAACTACAAGTTCGACTCATTGGATTAGATAAAAGGGATCAAGCAATTGCGTTGGTCCCATTTCTACCAACGTAAACTAGAGATTTTGATCATTTAAATCATTCGTTATGGACATTATAACAAGTGAAACATATTAGATTAACTAAAAGGGATCATATGAATGAGATGAATCACATTCATTTTAATACAAGCTTGTGATTTCAATCATTTAGATCATTAATTATAGATGTAATAACGAGTGAGACACATTAGATTAAATATAAGTGAGCAATGAATCACTTGAATGTCATTCATTTTCTTTTAATGTTGTGATTTCAATCCACTAAATCATTCAATATAGATGTAACAACAAGTTAGGAAAATTCAATTACATATGTGTGATCAAGAGAATCACTTAAATCATTCGTTATGGAGATTATAACAAGTGAAACATATTAGATTAACAAAAATGGATCACATAAATGAGATGAATCACATTCATTTTAATACAAACATGTGATTCCAATCATTTGAATCATTCATCATAGATGTAATAACATGTGAGACACATTAGATTAAATATAAGTCAGCAATGAATCACTTGAATCTCATTCATTTTCTTTTAAAGTTGTGATTTCAATCCACTATCATTCAATATAGTTGTAACAACAAGTTAAGAACATTCACTTAGATATGTGTGATCAAGAGAATCACTTAAATCCCACTCGTATTGATAGGAACTTGTGATTTCAATCCCATAAATCATTCACTATAGAAGTAATAAGAAGTTAAACTCATTGCAATTGTTATGGATATAAACTAGAGATTTTGATAATTTAAATCATTTGTTATGGACATTACATTCAATGATAGTGGGATCATATGAATGAGTTGAATCTCATTCATTTTCTTACAAACTTGTGATTTAAATCCACCAAATCATTCAATGTGAATGTAACAACAAGTTAACCACATTCAATAAAATTTGTGTGATCAAATGAATCAATTAAATCTCTCTCGTATTGATACGAACTTGGGATTTCAATCTCATAGATCGTTCGTTAGAGATGTAACCACAAGTTCAACTTATTGGATTAGTTTCAAGGGATCAAACGAATGCATTGGTCTCATTTGTTTCTACATAAACTAGTAATTTTAATCATTTAAATCATTCATTATAGACATTATAACAAGTTAAACATATTAGATTAACAATAAGAGATCGTATGAATAAGTTGAATTTCATTCATTTTCAAACAAACTTGTGATTTCAATCCCCTAAATCATTGAATGTGAATATAACAACAAGTTAACCACGTTCAATTAAATATGTCTGATCAAATGAATCAATTAAATCTCTCTTGTATTGATTCGAACTTGGGATTTCAATGGAAACTACAAGTTAAACTCATTGGGTTACTTTCAATGGAAAAAAATGAATGCGTTGGTTTCATTGGTATCTACATAAACTAGTGGTTTTAATCGTTTAAATCGTTCCTTTTTTGACATTATAACAAGTTAAACTTATTAGATTAACAATAAGGGATCTTATGAATAAGTTGAATCTCATTCATTTTCATACAAACTTGTGATTTCAATCCAATAAATCATTGAATGTGAATATAACAACAAGTTAACCACGTTCAATTAAATATGTGTGACCAAATGAATCAATTAAATCCCTCTCGTATTGATACGAACTTGTAATTTCAATCTCTTAGGTCATTTGTTAGGGATGTAACTACAAGTTTGACTCATTGGATTAGATATATGGGATCAAACAAATGGGTTGGTCCCATTTCTTCCAATGTAAACTAGACATTTGATGATTTAAATCATTCGTTATGGACATTATAACAAGTGAAACATATTAGATTAACTAAAAGGGATCATATGAATGAGATGAATCACATTCATTTTAATACAAACTTATGATTTCAATCATTTAAATCATTCATTATAGATGTAATAACAAGTGAGACACATTAGATTAAATATAAGTGTGCAATGAATCACTTGAATGTCATTCATTTTCATTTAAAGTTGTGATTTCAATCCACTTAATCATTCAATATAGATGTAACAACAAGTTAAGAACATTCAATTAGATATGTGTGATCAAGAGAATCACTTAAATCCCACTCGTATTGATAGGAACTTGTGATTTCAATCCCTTAAATCATTCACTACAGATGTAATAAGAAGTTAAACTCATTGGATTAGATACAAGGGATCAAACAAATGCACTGGTCTCATTTGTATCAATCCCTTAAATCATTTGTTATGGACATTATAAAAAGTGAAACATATTATATTAACTAAAAGGGATCATATGAATGAGTTAAGTCTCATTCATTTTCATACAAACTTGTGATTTAAATCCACAAAATCATTTAATGTGAATGTAACAACAAGTTAACCTCATTCAACAAAATATGTGTGAAGAAATGAATCAATTAAATCCCTCTCGTATTGATACGAACTTTGGGATTTCAATCTCTTAGATCGTTCATTAAAGATGTAACTACAAGTTCAACTCATTGGATTAGTTTTAAGGGATCAAATGAATGTATTGGTCTCATTTATATCTACATAAACTAGAGATTTTAATCGTTGAAATAATTCATTATAGACATTATAACAAGTTAAACATATTAGATTAACAAGAAGAGATCATATGAATAAGTTGAATGTCATTCATTTTCATACAAACTTGTGATTTCAATCCACTAAATGATTGAATGTAAATATAACAACAAGTTAACCACGTTCAATTAAATATATGTGCTCAAATAATCAGTTAAATCCCTCTCGTATTGATACGAACTTGTAATTTCAATCTCTTAGATCATTCGTTAGGGATGTAACTACAAGTTCAACTCATTCGATCAGATATAAGGGATCAAACAAATGCATTGGTCCCGTTTGTGCCAATGAAAACTAGAGATTTTGATCATTTAAATCATTTGTGATGCACATTCTAACAAGTGAAACATATTAGATTAACTAAAAGGGATCATATGAATAAGATGAATCACATTCATTTTAATACAAACTTGTGATTTCAATCATTTAAATCATTCATTATAGATGTAATAACAAGTGAGACACATTAGATTAAATATAAGTGAGTAATGAATCACTTGAATGTCATTCATTTTCTTTTAAAGTGGTTATTTCAATCCACTAAATCATTCAATATATATATAACAACAAGTTAATAACATTCAATTAGATATGTGTGATCAAGAGAATCACTTAAATCCTTTAAATCATTCACTATATAAGTAATAAGAAGTTAAACTCGTTGGATTAGAAACAAGGGATCAAACAATTGCAGTGTTCTCACTTGTTTCCATATAAACTAGAGATTTTGATCATTTAAATTATTCGTTATAGATATTATAACAAGTGAAACATATTAGATTAACTAAAAGGGATCATATGAATGAGTTGAATCTCATTCATTTTCATACAAACATGTGCTGTAACAACAAGTAAACCACATTCAATAAAATATGTGTGATCAAATGAATCGATTAAATACCTCTCATATTGATATGAACTTGGGACTTCAATCTCTTAGATCTATCGTTAGAGATGTAACTCCAAGTTCAACTCATTGGATTTGTTTCAAGGATCAAACGAATGAACTGGTCTCATTTGTATCTACATAAACTAGTGATTTTAATCGTTCAAATCACTCATTATAGACATTATAACAAGTTAAACATATTAGATTAACAAATAGGGATCATATGAATAAGTTGAATCTCATTCATTTTCATACAAATTTGTGATTTCAATTCCCTAAATCATTGAATGTGAATATAACGACAAGTTAACCACGTTAAATTAAATATGTGTGATCAAGGGAATCACTTAAATCCCACTTGTATTGATAGGAACTTGTGATTTTAATCCTTTAAATCATTCACTATAAATGTAATAATAAGTTAAACTCATTGGATTAGATACAAGGGATCAAACAAATGCACTGGTCTCATTTGTATCCATATAAACTAGAGATTTTGATAATTTAAATCATTTGTTAGGGAGATTGTATCAAGTGAAACATATTAGATTAACTAAGAGGGATCATATGAATGAGTTAAATCTCATTCATTTTCTTAGAAACTTGTGATTTAAATCCACAAAATCATTTAATGTCAATGTAACAACAAGTTAACCACATTTAATAAAATATTTGTGATCAAATGAAACAATTAAATCTCTCTCGAATTGATACGAACTTGGGATTTCAATCTCTTAGATCAATCGTTAGAGATGTAACTCCAAGTTCAATTCATTGGATTTGTTTCAAGGGATCAAACCAATGAATTGGCCTCATTTGTATCTACATAAACTAGTGATTTTAATCATTCAAATCACTCATTATAGACATTATAACAAGTTAAACATATTAGATTAACAATTAGGGATCATAAGAATAAGTTGAATCTCATTAATTTTCCTAAAAACTTGTGATTTCAATCCCCTAAATCATTGAATGTGAATATAACAACAAGTTAACCACGTTGTGATCAAGTGAATCAATTAAATCCCTCTCGTATTGATACGAACTTGTAATTTCAATCTCTTAGATCATTCGTTAGGGAATTAACTACAAGTTCGATTCATTGGATTAGATATAAGGGATCAAACAAAAGCGTTGGTCTCATTTCTACCAATGTAAACAAGAGATTTTGATCATTTAAATCATTCGATATGGACATTATAACAAGTGAAACAAGTTAGATTAACTAAAAGAGATCATATGAATGAGTTGAATCTCATTCATTTTCATACAAACTTGTGATTTAAATCTACAAAATCATTTAATGTGAATGTTACGACAAGTTAACCACATTCAAAAAAATATGTGTGATGAAATGAATCAATTAAATCCCTCTCGTATTGATACGAACTTGGGATTTCAATCTCCTAGATCGTTTGTTAGAGATGTAACCACAAGTTCAACTCATTGGATTTGTTTCAAGGGATCAAACAAATGCATTGATCTCACTTGTTTCTACATAAACTAGTGATTTTCATCATTTAAATCATTCATTATAGACATTATAACATGTTAAACAAATTAGATTAACAATAAGAGATCATATGAATAAGTTGAATCTCCTTCATGTTCATACAAACTTATGATTTCAATCCACTAAATCATTGAATGTGAATATAACAACAACCTAACCACGTTCAATTAAATATGTGTGATCAAATGAATCAATTAAATCTCTCTCGTATTGATAGGAACTTGGGATTTCAATCTCCTAGATCATTTGTTAGAGTTGTAACCACAAGTTCAACTCATTGGATTAGTTTCAAGGGATCAAACGAATGCATTGGTCTCATTTGTTTCCACATAAACTAGTGATTTTAATCATTTAAATCATTCATTATAGTCATTATAACAAGTTAAACATATTAGATTAACAATAAGGAATCATATGAATAAGTTGAATCTCATTCATTTTCATACAAACTTGCGATTTCAGTCCACTAAATCATTGAATGTGAATATAACAACAAGTTAACCACGTTCAATTAAATATGTGTGATCAAGTGAATCAATTAAATCCCTCTCTTATTGATACGAACTTGTAATTTCAATCTCTTAGATCATTCGTTAGGGAGGTAACTACAAGTTCGACTCATTGGATTAGATATATGGGATCAAACAAATGCGTTGGTCCCATTTCTACCAATGTGAACTAGAGATTTTGATCATTTAAATCATTCGTTATGGACATTATAACAAGTGAAACATATTAGATTAACTAAAAGGGATCAAATGAATCACATTCATTTTAATACAAACTTGTAATTTCAATCATTTAAATCAATAATTATAGATGTAATAACAAGTGAAACACATTAGATTAAATATAAGTGAGCAACAAATCACTTGAATGTCATTCATTTTATTTTAAAGTTGTGATTTCAATCCACTACATCATTCAATATAGATGTAACAACAAGTTAAGAACATTCAATTATATATGTGTGATCAAGAGAATCACTTAAATCCCACTCGTATTGATAGGAACTTGTGATTTCAATCCTTTAGCTCATTCACCATAGATGTAATAAGAAGTTAAACTCATTGGATTAGATATAAGGGGTCAAACAAATGCATTGGTCTCATTTGTATCCATGTAAACTAGAGATTTTGATCATTTAAATAATTCGTTATGGACATTATAACAAGTGAAACAAATTAGATTAACTAAAAGGGATCATATCAATGAGTTGAATCTCATTCATTTTCATACAAACATGAGATTTAAATCCACAAAATCATTCAATGTGAATGTAACAACAAGTTAACCACATTCAAAAAAATATGTATAATGAAATGAATCAATTAAATCTCTCTCGTTTGGATACGAACTTGGGATTTCAATCTCATAGATCGTTCGTTAGAGATGTAACCACAAGTTCAACTTATTGGATTAGTTTGAAGGGATCAAACAAATGCATTGGTCTCATTTGTTTCTACACAAACTAGTGATTCTAGTCGTTTAAATCCTGCATTATAGACATTATAACAAGTTAAACACATTATATTAACAATAAAAGATCATATGAATTAGTTGAATCTCATTCATTTTCATACAAACTTGTGATTTCAATCCCCTAAATCATTGAATGTGAATATGACAACAAGTTAACCATGTTCAATTAAATATTTGTGATCAATTGAATCAATTAAATCCCTCTAGTATTGATACAAACTTGGGATTAGAATCTCTTAGATCGTTCGTTAGAGATGCAACTACAGGTTCATCTCATAGGATTACTTTCAAGGGATCAAACAAATGCGTTGGTCTCATTTGTATCTACATAAACTAGTGATTTTAATCGTTTAAATCATTCATTATAGACATTATAGCAAGTTAAACTTATTAGATTATCAATAAGGGATCATATGAATAAGTTGAATATCATTCATTTTCATACAAACTTGTGATTTCAATCCACTAAATCATTGAAAGTGAATATAACAATAAATTAACCACGTTCAATTAAATATGTGTGATCAAATGAATCAATTAAATCTTTCTCGTATTGATACAAACTTGTAATTTCAATATCTTAGATCATTCGTTAAGGATGTAACTACAAGTTCGACTCATTGGATTAGATATAAGTGATCAAACAGATGCGTTGGTCCTATTTCTACGAATGTAAACTAGAGATTTTGATCATTTAAATCATTCATTATAGACATTATAACAAGTGAAACATATTAGATTAACGAAAAGGGATCATATGAATGAGATGAATCACATTCATTTTAATACAAATTTGTGATTTCAATCATTTAAATCATTCATTATAGATGTAATAACAAGTGAGACACATTATATTAAATATAAGTGAGCAATGAATTACTTGAATGTCGTTTATTTTCTTTTAGAGTTGTGATTTCAATCCACCAAATCATTCAATATAGATGTAACAACAAGTTAAGAACATTCAATTAGATATGTGTGATCAAGAGAATCACTTAAATCTCACTCGTATTGATAGGAACTTGTGATTTCAATCCTTTAAATCATTCACTAAAGATGTAATATGAAGTTAAACTCGTTGGACTAGATACAAAGGATCAAACAAATGCAGTGGACTCATTTATATCTATATAATGTGGAGATTTTGATAATTTAAATTATTCGTTATGGACATTATAACAAGTGAAGCATATTAGATTAACCTAAAGGGATCATATGAATGAGTTGAATCTCATTCATTTTCATACAAACTTGTGATTTAAATTCTACAAAATCATTCAATGTGAATGTAACAACAAGTTAACCACATTCAATAAAATATGTGTGATCAAATGAATGAATTAAATCTCTCTCATATTGATACGTACTTAGGATTTCAATCTCCTAGATCGTTCGATAGAGATGTAACTCCAAGTTCAACTCATTGGATTTGTTTCAAGGGATCAAACAAATGAATTGATCTCATTTGTATCTACATAAACTAGTGATTTTAATCATTCAAATAATTCATTATAGACATTATAACAAGTTAAAGACATTAGATTAACAATAAGGCATCATATGAATAAGTTGAATCTCATTCATTTTCTTACAAACTTGTGGTTTCTATCCCCTAAATCATTGAATGTGAATATAACAATCCAAGAGAATCACTTAAATCCCACTCCTATTGATACGAACTTGTGATTTCAATCCCCTAAATCATTCACTATAGATGTAATAAGAAGTTAAACTCATTGGATTAAATACGTGGGATCAAACAAATGGATTGGTCTCATTTGTATGCATATAAACTGGAGATTTTGATAATTTATATCATTTGTAATGGACGTTATAAGAAGTGAAACATATTAGATTAAGTAAGGGGGATCATATGAATGAGTTGAATCTCATTCATTTTCTTACAAACTTGTGATTTAAATCCACAAAATCATTTAATGTAAATGTAACAACAAGTTTACGACATTCAATAAAATATGTGTGATGAAATGAATCAATTAAATCTCTCTCGTATTGATACGAACTTGGGATTTCAATCTCCTAGATTGTTTGTTCGAGATGTAACCACAAGTTCAACTCATTGGATTGGTTTCAATGATTTAGTGGATTGAAATCACACATTTGTATGAAAATAAATGACATTCCACTCATTCATATGTAACAACAATATGCAAGGGATCAAACAAATGCATTTGGTCCCATTTGTTAGATTAACAATATGGGGTCATATGAATAATTTGAATCTCATTCATTTTCATACAAACTTGTGATTTCAATCCACTAAATCATTGAATGTGAATATAACAACAAGTTAATCATGTTCAATTAAATATGTGTGATCAAATGAATCAATTAAATCCCACTTGTATTGATACAAACTTGGGATTTCAATCTCTTAGATCGTTTGTTACAGATGTAACCACAAGTTCAACTTATTGGATTAGTATCAAGGGATCAAACGAATGCATTGGTCTCATTTGTTTCTACATAAACTAGTGATTGTAATCATTTAAATCATTCATTATAGACATTATAACAAGTTAAACATATTAGATTTACAATAAGAGATCATAAGATGAGTTGAATCTCATTCATTTTCATACAAACTTGTGATTTCAATCCACTAACTCATTGAATGTGAATATAACAACAGGTTAACCACGTTCAATTAGATATGGCTGATCAAACGAATCAATTAAATCCTGCTCATGTTGATACGAACTTGGTGTTTCAATCTCTTAGATCGTTCGTTAGAGATGCAACTACAAGTTCAATTCATCGGATTACTTTCAAGGGATCAAACGAATGCGTTGATCTCATTTGTATCTACATCACTAGTGATTTTAATCGTTTAAATCATTCATTATAGACATTATAACAAGTTAAAATTATTAGATTAATCCCCTAAATCATTTAATGTGAATATAACAACAAGTTAAGAACATTCAATTAGATATGTGTGACCAAGAGAATCACTTAAATCCCACTTGTATTGATAGGAACTTGTGATTTCTATCCGTTAAATCATTCACTATAGATGTAATAAGAAGTTAAACTCATTGGATTTTATAAAAGGGATCAAACAAATGCATTGGTCTCATTTGTATCCACAAAAACTAGAGATTTGGATAATTTAAATGATTTGTTGTGGACAATATAACAAGTGAAACATATTAGATTAACTAAGAGGGATCATATGAATGAGTTGAATCTCATTCATTTTCTTACAAACTTCTGATTTAAATCCACCAAATCATTAAATGTGCATGTAACTACAAGTTAACCACATTCAATAAAATATGTGTGATCGAATGAATCAATTAAATCTCTCTCGTATTGATACAAACTTGTGATTTCAATTTCTTAGATCGTTCGTTCGAGATGCAACTACAGGTTCGACTCATTGGATTAGATATGAGGGATCAAAAAAATGCATTGGTCCCATTTCTACCAATCTAAACTAGAGATTTTGATCATTTAAATCATTCGTTATGGACACTATAACAAGTGAAACATATTATATTAACTGAAAGGGATCATATGAATGAGATGAATCACATTCATTTTAATACAAACTTGTGGTTTCAATCTTTTAAATCATTCATTATAGATGTAATAACAAGTGAGACACATTAGATTAAATATAAGTGAGCAATGAATCACTTGGATGTCATTCATTTTCTTTTAAAGTTGTGATTTCAATCCACTAAATCATTCAATATTGATCTCACAACAAGTTAAGAACATTCAATTAGATATGTGTGATCAAGAGAATCACTTAAATCCCACTGGTATTGATTGGAACTTGTGATTTCAATCCTTTAAATCATTCACTATAGATGTAATAAGAAGTTAAACTCGTTGGATTAGATACAAGGGATCAAACAAATGCAGTGGTCTCATTTGTATTCATATAAACTAGAGATTTTGATAATTTAAATTATTCGTTATGGACATTATAACAAGTGAAACATATTAGATTAACTAAAAGGGGTCATATGAATGACTTGAATCTCATTCATTTTCATACAAACTTTTGATTTAAATCCACAAAATCATTCAATGTGAATGTAACAACAAGTCAACCACTTTCAATTAAATATGTGTGATCAAATGAATCAATTAAATCCCTCTCATGTTGATACGAACTTGGGATTTCAATCTATTAGATCGTTCGTTGGAGATGCAACTACAAGTTCTACTCATTGGATTACTTTCAAGAGATCAAACGAATGCGTTGGTCTCATTTATATCTACATAAACTGGTGATTTTAATCGTTTAAATCATTCATTATAGACATTATAACAAGTTAAACTTATTAGATTAACAATAAGGGATCATATGAATAAGTTGAATCTCATTCATATTCATACAAACTTCTGATTTCAATCCACTAAATCATTGAATGTGAATATAACAATAAGTTAACCACGTTCAATTAAATATGTGTGAACAAATGAATCAATTAAATCCCAATCGTATTGATACGAACTTGTAATTTCAATCTCTTAGATCATTCGTTAGGGATGTAACTACAAGTTCGACTCATTGGATTAGTTATAAGGGATCAAACAAATGCGTTGGTCCCATTTCAACCAATCTAAACTAGAGATTTGGATAATTTAAATCATTCGTTATGGACATTATAGCAAGTGAAACATATTATATTAACTAAAAGGGATCATATGAATGGGATGAATCACATTCATTTTAATACAAGCTTGTGATTTCAATCATTTAAATCATTCATTATAGATGTAATAACAAGTGAGACACATTAGATTAAATATAAGTGAGCAGTGAATCACTTGAATGTCATTCATTTTCTTTTAAAGTTGTGATTTCAATCCACTAAATCATTCAATGTAGATGTTACAACCAGTTAAGAACATTCATTTAGATATGTGTGATCAAGAGAATCACTCAAATCCCACTCGTATTGATAGGAGCTTGTGATTTCAATCCTTTAAGTCATTCACTATAGATGTAATAAGAAGTTAAACTCGTTGGATTAGATACAAAGGATCAAACATATCCAGTGGTCTCATTTGTATCCATATAAACTAGAGATTTTGATAATTTAAATTATTCGTTATGGACATTATAACAAGTGAAACATATTAGATTAACTAAAAGGTATCATATGAATGAGTTGAATCTCATTCATTTTCATACAAACTTGTGATTTAAATCCACAAAATAATTCAATGTGAATGTAACAACAAGTTAACCACATTCAATAAAATATGTGGGATCAAATGAATCAATTAAATCTCTCTCGTATTGATACAAACTTGGGATTTCAATCTCTTAGATCGTTCGTTAGAGATGTAACTCCAAGTACAACTCATTGGATCAGTTTGAAAGGATCAAACGAATGAATTGGTCTCATTTGTATTTACATAAACTAGTGATTTAATCGTTCAAATCGTTCATTATAGACATTATAACAAGTTAAGCATATTAGATTAACAATAAGGGATCATATAAATAAGTTGAATCTCATTCATTTTCATACAAACTTGTGATTTCAATCCCCTAAATCGTTGAATGTGAATATAACAAGTTAACCACATTCAATTAAATATGTGTTATCAAGTGAATCACTTAAATCCCACTTGTATTGATAGAAACTTGTGATTTCAATCCCTTAACTCATTCACTATAGATGTAATAAGAAGTTAAACTCCTTGGATTAGATACAAGGGATCAAACAAATGCATTTGTCTCATATGTATCCATATAAACTAGAGATTTTGATCATTTAAATCATTTGTTATGGACATTATAACGAGCAAAACAAATTAGATTAACTAAGAAGAATCATATGAATGAGTTGAATCTCATTCATTTTCTTACAAACTTGTGATTTAAATCCACAAAATAATTTAATGTGAATGTAACAACAAGTTAACCACATTCAATAAAATATGTGTGATCAAATGAATCAATTAAATCTCTCTCGTATTGATACGAACTTGGGATTTCAATCTCATAGATCGTTTGTTAGAGATGTAACCACAAGTTCAACTCATTGGATTAGTTTCAAGGGATCAAACGAATGCATTGGTCTCATTTGTTTCAACATAAACTAGTGATTTTAATCGTTTAAATCATTCATTATAGACATTATAACAAGTTAAACATATTAGATTAACAATAAGGGATCATATGAATCAGTTGAATCTCATTCATTTTCATACAAACTTGTGATTTCAATCCACTAAATTATTGAATGTGAATATAAGAACAAGTTAACCACGTTCAATTAAATATGTGTGATCAAATGAATCAATTAAATCCCTCACGTATTAATACGAACTTGAGATTTCAATCTCTTAGATCGTTCATTAGAGATGTAACTACAAGTTCAACTCATTGAGTTTGTTTCAAGGGATCAAACGAATGCGTTGGCCTCATTTGTATCTACATAAACTAGTCATTTTAATCGTTTAAATCATTCATTATAGACATTATAACAAGTTAAACATATTAGATTAACAATAAGGGATCGTACGAATCAGTTCAATCTCATTCATTTTTATACAAACTTGTGATTTCAATCCACTAAATCATTGAATGTGAATATAACAACAAGTTTACCATGTTCAATTAAATATGTGTGATCAAATGAATCAATTAAATGCCTCTCGTACTGATACGAACTTGTAATTTCAATCTCTTAGGTCATTCGTTCGGGAAGTAACTACAAGTTCAACTCGTTGCATTAGACATAAGGGATCAAACAAATGCATTGGTCCCATTTTTACCCAAGTAAACAAGAGATTTTGATAATTTAAATCATTCATTATGGAAATTACAACAAGTGAAACATATTAGATTAACTAAAAGGGATCATATGAATGAGATGAATCACATTCATTTTAATACAATTTTGTGATTTCAATCATTTAAATCATTAATTATAGATATAACAAAAAATGAGACACATTAGATTAAATATAAGTGAGTAATGAATCACTTGAATCTCATTCATTTTCTTTTAAAGTTGTGTTTTCAATCCACCAAATCATTCAAGATAGATGTAACAACAAGTTAAGAACATTCAATTATATATGTGTGATCAAGAGAATCACTTAAATCC
Source organism: Nymphaea thermarum (assembly GCA_011799765.1). Taxonomy (NCBI): domain Eukaryota; kingdom Viridiplantae; phylum Streptophyta; class Magnoliopsida; order Nymphaeales; family Nymphaeaceae; genus Nymphaea; species Nymphaea thermarum. The sequence goes on from JAANDH010001126.1 coordinate 164,730, forward strand.
CACTCGTATTGATAGGTACTTGTGATTTCAATCCGTTAAGTCATTCACTATAGATGTAATAAGAAGTTAAACTCATTGGATTAGATACAAGGGATCAAACAAATGTATTTCTCTCATTTGTATCGATATAAGCTAGAGATTTTGATAAGTTAAATCATTCATTGTAGACATTATAACAAGTGAAACATATTAGATTAACAATAAGTGCTCATATGAATAAGTTGAATCTCAGTCATTTTCATACAAACTTGTGATTTCAATCCACAAAATCATTGAATGTGAATATAACAACAAGTTAACTACAATCAATTAAATATGTGTGATCAAATGAATCAATTAAATCCCTCTTGTATTGATACAAACTTGGATTTCAAACTCTTAGATCGTTCGTTAGAGATGTAACTACAAGTTCAACTCATTGGATTAGCTTTAAGAGATGAAACAAATGCATTGGTCTCATTTGTATCTACATAAACTAGAGATTTTAATCGTTTAAATCATTCATTATAGACATTATAACAGGTTAAACATATTAGATTAACAATAAGGGATCATATGAATAAGTTGAATCTCATTCATTTTCATACAAACTTGTGATTTCAATCCACTAAATCATTGAATGTGAATATAACAACAAGTTAACCACGTTCAATTAAATATGTGTGATCAAATGAATCAATTAAATCCCTCTCGTATTGATACGAACATGTAATTTCAATCTCTTAGATCATTCGTTAGGGATGTAACTACAAGTTCGACTCATTGGATTAGATATAAGGGATCAAACAAATGCGTTGGTCCCATTTCTACCAATGTAAACTTGGGATTTTGATCATTTAAATCATTTGTTATGGACATTATAACAAGTGAAACACATTAGATTAACTAAAAGGGATCATATGAATGAGATGAATCACATTCATTTTAATACAAACTTGTGATTTCAATCATTTAAATCATTCATTATAGATGTAATAACAAGTGAGACACATTAGATTGAATATAAGTGATCAATGAATCACTTGAATGTCATTAATTTTCTTTTCAAGTTGTGATTTCAATCCACTAAATCATTCAATATAGATGTAACAACAAGTTAAGAACATTGAATTAGATATGAGTGATCAAGAGAATCACTTAAATCCCACTCGTATTGATAGGAAGTTAAACTCGTTTTTTGATAATTTAAATTATTCGTTATGGACATTATAACAAGTGAAACATATTAGATTAACTAAAAGGGATCATATGAATGAGTTGAATCTCATTCATTTTCATACAAACTTGTGATCTAAATCCACAAAATCATTCAATATGAATGTAACAACAAGTTAACCACATTCAATAAAATATGTGTGATCAAATGAATCAATTAAATCTCTCTCGTATTGATACGAACTTGGCATTTCAATCTCTTAGACAGTTCATTAGAGATGTAACTCCAAGCTCAACTCATTGATTTTGTTTCAAGGGATCAAACGAATGCATTGGTCTCATTTGTATCTACATAAACTAATTGTTTTAATCATTCATTATAGACATTATAACAAGTCAAACATATTAGATTAATAATAAGGGATCATATGAATAAGTTGAATCTCATTCATTTTCATACAAACTTGTGATTTCAGTTCCCTAAATCATTGAATGTGAATATAACAACAAGTTAACCATGTTCAATTAAATATGTGTGATCAAATGAATCAATTAAATCCCTTTCGTATTGATACGAACTTGGGATTTCAATCTTTTAGATCGTTCGTTAGACATGCAACTACAAGTTCAACTCAATGGATTATTTCAAGGGATCAAACGAATGCGTTGGCCTCATTTGTATCTACATAAAATAGTGATTTTAATCGTTTAAATCATTCATTACAAACATTATGACAAGTTAAACTTATTAGATTAACAATAATGGATCATATGAATAAGTTGAATCTCATTCACTTTCATACAAACTTGTGATTTCAATCCACTAAATCATTGAATGTGAATATAACAACAAGTTAACCACGTTCAATTAAATATGTTTGATCAAATGAATCAATTAAATCCCTCTCGTATTGATACAGACTTGTAATTTCAATCTCTTAGATCATTCGTTAGGGATGTAACTTATAAGTTCGACTCATTGGATTAGATATAAGGGATCAAACGAAAGCGTTGGTGCCATTTCTACCAATGTAAACTAGATATTTTGAACATTTAAATCATTCGTTATGGACATTATAACAAGTGAAACATATTAGACTATCTAAAAGGGATCATATGAATGAGATGAATCACATTCATTTAATACAAACTTGTGATTTCAATCATTTAAATCATTCATTATAGAAGTAATAACAAGTGAGACACATTAGATTACATATAAGTGAGCAATGAATCACTTGAATGTCATTCATTTTCTTTTAAAGTTGTGATTTCAATTCGCTAAATCATTCAATATAGATGTAACAACAAGTTAAGAACATTCAATTAGATATGTGCGATCAAGAGAATCACTTAAATCACACTCGTATTGATAGAACTTGTGATTTCAATCCTTTAAATCGTTCACTATAGATGTAATAAGAAGTTAAACTCGTTGGATTAGATACAAGGGATCAAACAAATGCAGTGGTCTCATTTGTATCCATATAAACTAGAGATTTTGATAATTAAATTATTCGTTATGGACATTGTAACAAGTGAAACATATTAGATTAAATAAAAGGGATCATATGAATGAGTTGAATCTCATTCATTTTCATACAAACTTGTGATTTAAATCCACAAAATCATTCAATGAGAATGTAACCACAAGTTAACCACATTCAATAAAATATGTGTGATCAAATGAATCAATTAAATCTCTCTCATATTGATTTCAATCTATTGGATCGTTCGTTAGAGATGTAACTCCAAGTTCAACTCATTGGATTAGTGTCAAGGGATCAAACGAATGCATTGGTCTCATTTGTCTAGTGATTTTATTCATTCAAATAATTCATTATAGACATTATAACAAGTTAAACATATTAGATTAACAATAAGGGATCATATGAATAAGTTGAATCTCATTCAATTTCTTACAAACTTGTGATTTCAATCCCCTAAATCATTGAATGTCAATATATCAACAAGTTAACCACGTTCAATTAAATATGTGTGATGAAATGAATCAATTAAATCCCTCTCGTATCGAGACGAACTTGGGATTTCAATCTCTTAGATCGTTCGTCAGAGATGCAACTACAAGTTCAACTCATTGGACTAGTTTCAAGGGATCAAATGAATGCGTTGGTCTCATTTGTATCTACATAAACTAGTGATTTTAATCATTTAAGTTGTTCAATATAAACATTATAACAAGTTAAACATATTAGATTAACAATAAGGGATCATATGAATAAGTTGAATCTCATTCATTTTCATACAAACTTGTGATTTCAATCCACTAAATCTTTGAATGTGAATATAACATGTTAACCACGTTCAATTAAATATGTGTGATCAAATGAATCAATTAAATCCCTCTCGTATTGATACAAACTTGTAATTTTAATCTCTTAGATCATTCGTTAGAGATGTAACTACAAGTTCGACTCATACAAACTTGTGATTTAAATCCAAAAAATCATTCAATGTGATTGTAACAACAAGTTAAGCACAATCAATAAAATATGTGTGATCAAATGATTCAATTAAATCTCTCTCGTATTGATACGAAGTTGGGATTTAAATCTCTTAGATCATTCGTTAGAGATGTAACTCCTAGTTCAACTCATTGGATTAGTTTCAAGGGATCAAATGAATGCATTGGTCTCATTTGTATCTACATAAACTAGTGATTTTAATCGTTCAAATCATTCATTATTGACATTATAACAAGTTAAATATATTAGATAAACAATAAGGGATCATATGAATAAGTTGAATCTCATTCATTTTCATACAAACTTGTGATTTCAATCCCCTAAATCATTGAATGTGAATATAACAACAAGTTAACCACGTTCAATTAAATATGTGTGATCAAACGTTGAATTAAATCCCTCTCGTATTGATACAAACTTGTAATTCTAAACTTGTGATTTCAATCCACTAAATCATTCTATATAGATGTAACAACAAGTTAAGTACATTCAAATAGATATGTGTGATCAAGAGAGTCTCTTAAATCCCACTCGTATTTATAGGAACTTGTGATTTCAATCCCTTAAATCATTCACTATGAATGTAATAAGAAGTTAAACTCATTGGATTAGATACACGGGATCAAACAAATGCATTGGTCTCATTTGTATCCACATAAACTAGTGATTTTTAATCATTTAAATCATTCATTATAGGCATTATAACAAGTGAATATAAGATTAACAATAGGGGATCATATGAACGAGTTGAATCTTATTCATTTTCTTGCAAACTTGTGATTTAAATCCACAAAATCATTCAATGTGAATGTAACAACAAGTTAACCACAATCAATAAAATATGTTTGATCAAATGAATCAATTAAATCTCTCTCATATTGATACGAACTTATGATTTCAAGCTCTTAGATCGTTCGTTAAAGATGTAACTACAAGTTCAACTCATTGGATTAGTTATAAGGGATCAAAAGAATGCATTGGTCTCATTTGTATCTACATAAACTAGGGATTTTAATTGTTTAAATCATGCACTATAGACATTATAACAAGTTAAACATATATGATTAACAATAAGGGATCTTATGAATAAGTTGAATCTCATTAATTTTCATATAAACTTGTCATTTCAATCCACTAAATCATTGAATGTGAATATGATAACAAGTCAACCACGTTCAATTAAATATGTGAGGTCAAATGAATCAACTAAATCTCTCTCATATTGATATGAACTTGTAATTTCAATCTCTTAGATCATTCGTTAGGGATGTAACTACAAGTTCAACTCATTGGATTAGATAAAAGAGATCGAACATATGCGTTGGTCCCATTTCTACCCATGTAATAATGCCCATAACAAATGATTTAAATGATCAAAATCTCTAGTTTTTGTGGGTACAAATGAGACCAACGCATTTGTATAATCCCTTATATCTAATCCAATGAGTCAAACTTGTAGTTACATCCCCAACGAATGATTTAAATTATCAAAATGTCTAGTTTTTATGTGTAGAAATTACAAGTTCGTATCAATAAGAAAGCGATTTAATTGATTCATTTCATCACACATATTTAATTGAATGTGGTTAACTTGTTGTTATATTCACATTCAATGATTTAGTGGATTGCAATCACAAGTTTATATGAAAATGAATGAGATTCAACTTATTCATATGATCCCTTATTGTTAATCAAATATGTTTAACTATTTATAATGTCAATAATGAATGATTTGAATGATTAAAATCACTAGTTTATGTAGATACAAATGAGACCAATGCATTTGTTTGATCCCTTGAAACTAATCCGATGAGATGAACTTGGAGTTACATCTCTAACGAATGATTTAAGAGATTGAAATCCCAAGTTCGTATCAATACGAGAGAGATTTAATAGATTCATTTGATCACACATATTTTATTGAAGGTGGTTAACTTGTTGTTATATTCGCATTGAATGATTTTGTGGATTTAAATCACAAGTATGCAAGAAAATGAATGAGATTCAACTCATTCATATGATCCCTTTTTGTTAATCCAATATGTTTCACTCGTTATAATTTACATAACGAATATTTTAAATTATCAAAATCTCTAGTTTATATGGATACAAATGAGACCACTGCATTTGTTTGGTCCCTTGTATCTAATCCAATGTGTTTAACTTCTCATTACATCTATAGTGAATGATTTAATGGATGGAAATCACAAGTTCCTATCAATACGACTGGAATTTCAGTAATTCTGTTGATCACACATATCTAATTGAATGTTCTTAACTTGTTGTTACATCTATATTGAATGATTTAGTGGATTGATATCACAACTCTAAAAGAAAATGAATGACATACAAGTCCTTCATTGCTTACTTATATTTAATCTAATGTGTCTCACTTGTTATTACATCTATAATGAATGATTTAAATGATTGAAATCACAAGTTTGTATTAAAATGAATGTATTTCATCTCATTCATATGATCCCTTTTAGTTAATCTAATATGTTTCGCTTGTTATAATGTCCATAACGAATGATTTAAATGATCAAAATCTTTAGTTCACATTGGTAGAAATGGGACCAACGCATTTGTTTGATCCCTTATATCTAATCCAATGAGTCGTACTTGTAGTTACATCCCTAACGAATGATCTAAGAGATTAAAATTACAAGTTTGTATCAATACGAGAGGGATTTAGTTGATTCGTTTGATCACACATACTTAATTGAACGTGGTTAACATATTATATTCACATTCAATGATTTAGTGGATTGAAATCACAAGTTTGTATGAAAATGAATGAGATTCAACTTAGTCAAATGATCCCTTATTGTTAATCTAATATGTTTAACTTGTTATAATGTTTATAATGAACGATTTAAATGATTAAAATCACTAGTTTATGTGGATACAAATGAGATCAACGCATTCGTTTGAGCCCTTGAAACTAATCCAATGAGTTGAACTTCTGGTAGCATCTCTAACGAACGATCTAAGAGATTGAAATCCCAAGTTCGTCTCGATACGAAAGGGATTTAATTGATTCATTTCATCACACATATTTAATTGAACGTGGTTAACTTGATGTTATATTCACATTCAATGATTTAGGGGATTGAAATCACAATTTTGTAAGAAATTGAGAGAGATTCAACTTATTCATATGATCCCTTATTGTTAATCTAATATGTTTAACTTTTAATAATGAATGATTTGAATGAATAAAATCACTAGACAAATGAGTCCAATGCATTCGCTTGATCCCTTGAAACTAATCCAATGAGTTGAACTTGGAGTTACATCTCTAACGAATGATCTAAGAGATTGAAATCCCAAGTTCGTATCAATACGAGAGAGATTTAATTGATTCATTTGATCACACAGATTTTATTGAAGGTGGTTAACTTGTTGTTACATTCTCATTGAATGATTTTGCGGATTTAAATCACAAGTTTGTATGAAAATGAATGAGATTCAACTCATTCATATGATCCTTTTTAGTTAATCTAATATGTTTCACTTGTTACAATGCCCATAACGAATAATTTAAATTATAAAAATCTCTAGTTTATATAGATACAAATGTGTCCATTGCATTTGTTTGATCCCTTGTATCTAATACAACGAGTTCAACTTCTTATTACATCTATAGTGAATGATTTAATGGATTGAAATCACAAGTTCCTATCAATACAAGTGGGATTAAAGTGATTCTCTTGATCACACATATCTAATTGAATGTTCTTAACTTGTTGTTACATCTATATTGAAGGATTTAGTGGATTGAAATCACAACTCTAAAAGAAAATAAATGACATTCAAGTGATTCATTGCTCACTTATATTTAATCTAATGTGTCTCACTTGTTATTACATCTATAAAGAATGAATTAAATGATTGAAATCACAAGTTTGTATTAAAATGAATGTGATTCATCTCATTCATATGATCCCTTTTAGTTAATCTAATATGTTTCACTTGTTATAATGTCCATAACGAACGATTTAAATGATCAAAATCCCTAGTTTACATTGGTAGAAATGGGACCAACGCAATTGTTTGATCCCTTATATCTAATCCAATGAGTCGTACTTGTAGTTACATCCCTAACGAATGATCTAAGAGATTAAAATTACAAGTTTGTATCAATACGAGAGGTATTTAGTTGATTCGTTTGATCACACATACTTAATTGAACGTGGTTAACTTGTTATATTCACATTCAATGATTTAGTGGATTGAAATCACAAGTTTGTATGAAAATGAATGAGATTCAACTTAGTCAAATGATCCCTTATTGTTAATCTAATATGTTTAACTTGTTATAATGTTTATAATGAACGATTTAAATGATTAAAATCACTAGTTCATGTGGATACAAATGAGATCAACGCATTCGTTTGAGCCCTTGAAACTAATCCAATGAGTTGAACTTCTGGTAGCATCTCTAACGAACGATCTAAGAGATTGAAATCCCAAGTTCGTCTCGATACGAAAGGGATTTAATTGATTCATTTCATCACACATATTTAATTGAACGTGGTTAACTTGATGTTATATTCACATTC
>JAANDH010001126.1:173297-183820 GCA_011799765.1 Nymphaea thermarum
TGAATGAGATTCAACTTATTCATATGATCACTTATTGTTAATCTAATAAGTTTAACTTGTCATAATGTATATAATGAATGATTTAAACGATTAAAATCACTAGTTTATGTAGATACACAAGGGACCAATGCATTCGTTTGATCCCTTGAAACTAATCCAATGAGTTGAACTTGTAGTTTCATGTCTAACGAACGATCTAGAAGATTGAAATCCCAAGTTTGTATCAATACGAGAGGGATTTAATTGATTCATTTGATCACACATATTTAATTGAACGTGGTTAACTTGTTGTTATATTCACATTCAATGATTTAGGGGATTGAAATAACAAGTTTGTATGAACATGAATGAGATTCAACTTATTCATATGATCCCTTATTATTAATCTAATATGTTTAACTTGTTATAATGTCTATAATGAATGATTTGAACGATTAAAATCACTACTTTATGTACATACAAATGAGACCAATGCATTCATTTGATCCATTGAAACTAATTCAATGAGTTGAACTTGTTGTTGCATCTTTAACAAACGATCTAAGAGATTGAAATACCACGTTCGTATCAATACAAGAGGGATTTAATTGATTCATTTGATCCCACATATTTAATAGATCGTGGTCAACTTGTTGTTATATTCACATTCAATGATTTAGTGGATTGAAATCACAAGTTTGTATGAAAATGAATGAGATTCAACTTATTCATATGATCTCTTATTGTTAATCTAATATGTTTAACTTGTTATAATGTCTATAATGAATGATTTAAATGATTAAAATCACTAGTTTATGTATAAACAAATGAGACCAATGCATTCGTTTGATCCCTTGAAACTAATCCAATAAGTTGAACTTGTGGTCACATCTCTAACGAACGATCTATGAGATTGAAATCCTAAGTTCGTATCAATATGAGAGAGATTTAATTGATTCATTTGATCACACATATTTTATTGAATGGGGTTAACTTGTTGTTACATTCGCATTGAATGATTTGGTGGATTTAAATCACATGTTTGTAAATAAATGAATGAGATTCAACTCATTCATTTTATCTCTCTTAGTTAATCTAATATGTTTCACTTGTTATAATGTCCATAACAAATGATTTAAATGATCAAAATCTCTAGTTTATATGGATACAAATGAGACCAATGCATTTGTTTGATCCCTTGTATCCAATCCAATGAGTTTAACTTCTTTTTACATTAATAGTGAATGATTTAAGGGATTAAAATAACAAATTCCTATCAATACGAGTGGGATTTAAGTAATTCTCTTGATCACACATTTCTAATTGAATGTTCTTTACTTGTTGTTACATCGATAATGCATGATTTAGTGGATTGAAATCACAACCTTAAAAGAAAATGAATGTGATTCAAGTGATTCATTGCTCACTTATATTGAATCTAATGTCTCTCACTTGTTATTACAACTATGATGAATGATTTAAATGATTGAAATCACATGTTTGTATTAAAATGAATGTGATTCATCTCATTTATATGATCCCTTTTAGTTAATCTAATATGTTCCACTTGTTATAATATCCATAACGAATGATTTAAGTGATTCTCTTGATCACACATATCTAATTGAATGTTCTTAACTTGTTGTGACATATATATTGAATGATTTAGTGGATTGAAATCACAACTTTAAAAGAAAATGAATGTGATTCAAGTGATTCATTGCTCACTTAAATTTAATCTAATGTGTCTCACTTGTAATTAGATCTATAATGAAAAATTTAAATGATTGAAATCACAAATTGTATTAAAATGAATGTGATTCATCTCATGTATATGATCCCTTTTAGTTAATCTAATAAGTTTCACATGTTATAACGTCCATAAGGATAGATTTAAATGATCAAAATCTCTAGTTTACATTGGTAGAAATGGAACCAACGCATTTGTTTGATCCCATATATCTAATCCAATGAGTCAATCTTGTAGTTACATCCCTAACAAATAATCTGAGAGATTGAAATTACAAGTTCGTATCAATACGAGAGGGACTTAATTGATTCATTTGATCACATATATTTAATTGAACGTGGTTAACTTGTTGTAACATTCACATTCAATGATTTAGTGGATCGAAATCACAAGTTTGTATGAAAATGAATGTGATTCAACTTATTCAAATGATCCTTTATTGTTAATCTAATATGTTTAACTTGTTATAATGTCTATAATGAATGACTTAAACGATAAAAATCTCCAGTTTATGTAGATACAAATGAGACCAATGCATTGATTTGATCCCTCGAAACTAATCCAATGAGTTGAACTTGTAGTTACATTTCTGACGAACGATCTAAGAGATTGAGATCCAAGTTTGTATCAATACAAGAAGGATTTAATTGATTCATTTGATCACACATCTTTAATTGATCATAGTTAACTTGTTGTTATATTCACATTGAATGATTTAGTGGATTGAAATCACAAGTTTGTATGAAAATGAATGAGATTCAACTTAATCATATGAGCGCTTATTTTTAATCTAATATGTTGAACTTGTTATAATGTTTATAATGAATGATTTAAATGATTAAAATCTGTAGTTTATGTAGAAACAAATGAGACCAATGCATTCGTTTGAACCCTTGAAACTAATCCAATGAGTTGAACTTGTGGTTACATCTCTAACAAACATTCTAGGAGATTGAAATCCCAAGTTCGTATCAATACGAGAGAGATTTAATTGATTCATTTCATCACACATATTTTATTGAATGTGGTTAACTTGTTGTTACATTCACATTAAATGATTTTGTGGATTTAAATCACAAGTTTGTATGAAAATGAATGAGATTCAACTCATTCATATGATCCCTTTTAGTTAATCTAATATGTTTCACTTGCTATAATGTCCATAACAAATGATTTAAATTATCAAAATCTCTAGCTTATATAGATACAAATGAGACCAATGCATTTGTTTGATCCCTTGTATCTAGTCCAATGTGTTTAACTTCTTATTACATCTATAGTGAATGATTTAACGGATTGAAATCACAAGTTCCTATCAATACGAGTGGGATTTAAGTGATTCTCTTGATCACACATATCTAATTGAATGTTCTTAACTTGTTGTTACAACTATCTTGAATGATTTAGTGGATTGAAATCACAACTTTAAAGGAAAATGAATGAGATTCAAGTGATTCATTGTTCACTTATATTTAATCTAATGTGTCTCACTTGTTATAATCTATAATTAATGATTTAAATTATTGAAATCACAAATTTGTATTAAAATGAATGTGATTCATCTCATTCATATGACCCCTTTTAGTTAATCTAATATGTTTCACTTGTTATAATGTCCATAACGAATGATTTAAATTATCAAAATTTCTAGTTTACTTGGGTAGAAATGGGACCAATGCATTTGTTTGATCTCTTATATCCAATGCAATGAGTTGAACTTGTAGTTACTTCCTGAACGAATGACCTAAGAGATTGAAATTACAAGTTCTTATCAATACGAGAGAGATTTAATTGATTCATTTGATCACACATATTTAATTGAACATGGTTAACTTGTTGTTATATTCACATTCAATGATTTAGTGCATTGAAATCACAAGTTTGTATGAAAATGAATGAGATTCAACTGATTCATATGATCCCTTATTGTTAATCTAATATGTTTAACTTGTTATAATGTCTATAATGAATGATTTAAACGATTAAAATGACTAGTTTATGTAGATTCAAATGAGGCCAACACATTCGTTTGATCCCTTGAAACAAATTCAATGAGTTGAACTTGTAGTTACATCTCTAATGAATGATCTGAGAGATTGAAATCCCAAGTTCGTATCAACACGAGAGGGATTTAATTGATTCATTTGATCACACATTTTTAATTAACGTGGTTAACTTGTTGTTATATTCACATTCAATGATTTAGGAGATTGAAATCACAAGTTTGTATGAAAATGAATGAGATTCAACTTATTCATATGATCCCTTATTGTTAATCTAATATGTTTAACTTGTTATAATGTCTATAATTAATGATTTAAGCGATTAAAATCACTAGTTTATGTAGAAACAAATGAGACCAATGCATTTGTTTGATCCCTTGAAACTAATCCAATGAGTTGAACTTGTGGTTACATCTCTAACAAACGATCTATGAGAATGAAATCCCAAGTTCGTATAATTAGGAGAGAGATTTAATTGATTCAATTGATCACACATATTTTATTGATTGTGGTTAACTTGTTGTTACATTCACATTAAATTATTTTGGGCATTTAAATCAAAAGTTTGTAAGAAAATGAATGAGATTGAACTCATTCATATGATCCCTCTTAGTTAATCTAATTTGTTTCATTTGTTACAATGTCCATAACAAATGATTTAAATGATCAAAATCTCTAGTTTATATGGATACAGATGAGACCAATGCATTTGTTTGATCCCTTGTATCAAATCCAATGAGTTTAACTTCTTATTACATCTATAGTGAATGATTGAACGGATTGAAATCACAAGTTCCTATCAATACGAGTTGGATTTATGTGATTCTCTTGATCTCACATATTTAATTGAACGTGTTTAACTTGTTGTTATATTCACATTCAATGATTTTGTGGATTTAAATTACAAGTTTGTATGAAAATGAATGAGACTCAATTCATTCATAAGATCCCTCTTAGTTAATCTAATATGTTTCACTTGTTATAATGTCCATAACGAATAATTTAAATTATCAAAATCTCAAGTTTATATGGATACAAATGAAACCACTGGATTTGTTTGATCCCTTGTATCTAATCGAACGAGTTTAACTTCTTATTACAACTATAGTGAATGATTTAAAGGATTGAAATCACAAGTTCCTATCAATACGAGTGGCATTTAAGTGATTCTCTTGATCACACATATCTAATGGAATGTTCCTAACTTATTGTTATATCTATATTGAATGATTTAGTGGATTGAAATCACAACTTTAAAAGAAAATGAATGACATTCAAGTGATTCATTGCTCACTTATATTTAATCTAATGTGTCTCACTTGTTATTACATCTAGAATGAATGATTTAAATGATTGAAATCACAAATTTGTATTAAAATGAATGTGATTCATCTGATTCATATGATCCCTTTTAGTTAATCTAATATGTTTCACTTGTTATAATGTCCATAACAAATGATTTAAATGATAAAAATCTCTAGTTTACATTGGTAGAAATGAGACCAACAAATTTGTTTGATCCCTTATATCTAATCCAATGAGTCGAACTTATAGTTACATCCCTAACGAATGATCTAAGAGATTGAAATTACAAGTTCGTATCAATACGAGAGGGATTTAATTGTTCTTTTTTTCACACATATTTCATTGAACGTGGTTAACTTATTGTTATATTCACATTCAATGATTTATTGGATTGAAATCAGAAGTTTGTATGAAAATGAATGAGATTCAACTTATTCATATGATCCCTTATTGTTAATCTAATAAGTTTAACTTGTTATAATGTCTATAATGAATGATTTAAAGATTAAAATCACTAGTTTATGTAGATACAAATGAGAGCAACTCATTCGTTTGATCCCTTGAAAGTAATCCAATGAGTTGAACTTGTAGTTGCATCTCTAACAGAACGATCTAAGAGATTGAAATCCCAAGTTCATATCAACACGAGAGGGATTTAATTGATTCATTTGATCACACATATTTAATTGAACGTGGTTAACTTGTTGTTACATTCACATTGAAGGATTTTGTGGATTTAAATCACGAGTTTGTATGAAATCGAATGAGATTCAACTCATTCACATGATCCCTTTTAGTTAATCTAATATGTTTCACTTGTTATAATGTCCATAACGAATAATTTAAATTATCAAAATCTATAGTTTAAATGGATACAAATGAGACCACTGCATTTGTTTGATCCCTTGTATCTAATCCAATGAGTTTGACTTCTTATTACAACTATAGTGAATGATTTAAAGGATTGAAATCACAAGTTCCTATCAATACGAGTGGGATTTAAGTGATTCTCTTAAACACATATCTATTGAATGTTCTTAACTTGTTGTTACATCTATATTGAATGATTTAGTGGATTGAAATCACAAGTTTAAAAGAAAAAAAATGGCATTCAAGTGATTCATTGCTCACTTATATTTAATCTAATGTGTCTCACTTGTTATTACATCTATAATGAATGATTTGAATGATTGAAATCACAAGTTTGTATTAAAATGAATGTGATTCATCGCATTCATATGATCCCTTTTAGTTAATCTAATATGTTTCACTTGTTATAATGTCCATAACGAATGATTTAAATGATCAAAATCTCTAGTTCAGATTGGTAGAAATGGGACCAACGCATTAGTTTGATCCCTCATATCTAATCCAATGAGTCGAACTTATAGTTACATCCCTAACGAATGATCTAAGAGATTGAAATTACAAGTTTGTATCAATACGAGAGGGATTTAATTGATTCATTTGATCAAAAATATTTAATTGAACGTGGTTAACTTATTGTTATATTCACATTGAATGATTTAGTGGATTGAAATCACAAGTTTGTATGAAAATGAATGAGATTCAACTTATTTTTATGATCTCTTATTGTTAATCTAATGTGTTTAACTTGTTATAATGTCTATAATGAATAATTTAAACGATTAAAATCACTAGTTTATGTAGAAGCAAATGAGACCAATGCATTCATTTGATCCCTTGAAACTAATCCAATAAGTACCTTAGGTGTTAATTAAAAGATGAAGAATGATGAACTCATGGGATTCTTTCTAGCAGTATAGAATAGAGGCATGTAAATGCCTGTGTATAAAGATATAATGCCTCTTAAATGAATTGCTAGTCCATTGTGCTAATTCTTTGTTTTGCACGTATATTGCTTAAATAAACTGCTAACTTCAAGATGTCTTAATGGTTGCTGCTAATATTGTCCTCTAATTGAAGCTTGAGGAGCATTGAACTCGTGGAATTCCTTCCAGAATTATTCCAGTGAGCATCTTCTTTTGGATAAAGACATGGCACCTACTTAGATGAATTGCTAGGCTTTTGTTGCTTATTTCAACACTTGGTTTTTTTGTGGTGTTACACATGCTTTCACATGCTTTTTTCTTTTCTTTTTTTTTTGTACTAAAATTTTGAAGTCCAATAGTCCGTGCGTTTTGTTATTGTCATGGTCATATGGTTATAAATTTTTATGATGACATTTATTAGCAATTGATTGTTAGTATCCAACTAATGCCTAACTCTAGCTTTCTGAGAAGGGCTGTGAAGCTTTAGTTACTGAATGAACAATTCTGGGCCTTGTTGATTGTCCATGCAAGTTTAGGCTGTTTTAGTTGGCTATAGAAGTTGTGTTAATTTGATTTTTCAGCACGCCAATGGAGGAAATGGTCGTGTATCGGTTGAATGTACAGTGCTATATAGAGGATATATCTAGCAAATTACCTAGTGCAGTTGCTGGCACGTTTTTGGGTGTTGTTGAGAAGCTAGATCATTTCAAGAAACTCAGTAACTGAGTCTATCATTGACTGTCAATCAATCTCAGTTCTTAAGCATTTTTTTTATATGTTCCTTCTTCTCTACAGGTGTAAATGCAGTTCTTCTAGAACCAATTTTTCCATTTATTGAGGAGTACAGACCTTATTTTCCATATCAGTGAGTGTGTCCTGTCTTCTCTTACTCTTATGCTGATCATGCATCTGAAAGTTAGGAATTTGAAAAAATCTTTCACTTATGTGGTTTCCACTTTTAGTTCAGTGACTATAGGACTGAGTAGATATTTATATGCTTATCTTGTAACTTTTGTTATGTTTGCTTCTAGCCAGTATTTCTTATTGTGATATACTTGTCCTCATTCTTGTTCTTTTAATTTGAATACCTAATAAAAACTAGCCAAGTTACATAATGTGTCAGTGCCACTACAAAAAATATGATAACTATCAAGTATGACAAATGCAAACCAAAAAATGAAACATTTACTGGAGAGACCAATCTTATCCATTAGTTTACTATAAAAATTATCATGTAGTAGACAAGCAATCACATTATTGAGAAATGACAACACACCTTTTGAAGTTTTATGTGGCATCAAATACTTATAAATTAGTTTAGGACCTTACATATGATATGTTGCATTTGTGTATAGACTCTTAAGTGAGATGAAATAATTGATTCACATCATTATCATGTTTTCATTACTTCTGGCATTTTAATATCATTGTGCTTATATATTCTTTTATAGTTTCTTTTTAGAGGCCTGAATAGTTCCACCAAGTAATTTCAAGAGCTTTACTAACTCATGACCTTCCATATATATATTTATATAGGAAAACTGACTGGTGAATCTGATTTTTTTTTTTTTAACATTTGGGGACATAAAATCTAGGCCATCTGATTCTAGATCAGATGGCCCAGATCGTATTGATAGGAATTTGTAATTTCAATCTCTTAGATCATTCGTTAGGGATGTCACTACAAGTTCAACTCATTGGATTAGATATAAGGGATCAAACAAAAGCGTTGGTCCCATTTCTACCCATGTAAACTAGAGATTTTGATCATTTAAATCATTCGTTATGGACATTATAACAAGTGAAACATATTATAGTAACTAAAAGGGATCACATAAAAGAGATGAATCATATTCATTTTCATTCAAACTTGTGATTTCAATCATTTAAGTCATTCATTATAGATGTAATAAAAACTGAGACACATTAGATTAAATATAAGTGAGGAATGAATCGCTTGAATCTCATTCATTTTCTTTTAAAGTTGTGATTTCAATCCACTAAATCATTCAATATAGATGCAACAACAAGTTAAGCACATTCAATTAGATATGTGTGATCAAGAGAATCACTTAAATCTCACTCGTATTGATAGGAACTTGTGACTTCAATCCCTTAAATCATTCACTATGGACGTAATAAGAAGTTCAACTCATTGGATTATATACAAGGTATCAAACAAATGCATTGGTCTCATTTTAATCCATATAAACTAGTGATTTTAATCATTCATTGTAGACATTATAACAAGTGTATTAGATTAACTATAGGGGATCATATGAATGAGTTGAATCTCATTCATTTTCAAACAAACTTGTGATTCAAATCAACAAAATCGTTCAATGTGAATGTACCAACAAGTTAACCACATTCAATAAAATATATGTGATCAAATGAGTCAATTAAATCTCTCTCGTATTGATACGAACTTGTGATTTCAATCTCTTACGTCATTCGTTAGAGATGTAACTACAAGTTCAACTCATTGGATTAGTTTCAAGAGATCAAACAAATGCATTGGTCTCATTTGTATCTACATTCTAGTGATTTTAATCATTTAAATCATTCATTATAGACATTATAACAAGTTAAACATATTAGAATGACAATAAGGGATCATATGAATAAGTTGAATCTCATTCATTTTCATACAAACTTGTGATTTCAGTCCACTAAATCATTGAATGTGAATATAACAACAAGTTAACCATGTTCAATTAAATATGTGTGATCAAATGAATCAATTAAATCCCTCTCATATCGATACGCACTTGTAATTTCAATCTCTTAGATCATTCGTTAGGGATGTAACTACAAGTTCAACTCATTGGATTAGATATAAAGGATCAAACAAATGCATTGGGCCCATTTCTACCCATGTAAACTAGACATTTTGACCATTTAAATCATTCGTTATGGACATTATAACAAGTGAAACATATTAGATTAACTAAAAGTGATCATATGAATGAGATGAATCACATTCATTTTCATACAAACTTGTGATTTTAATCATTTAAATCATTAATTATAGATGTAATAACAAGTGAGACATATTAGATTAAATATAAGTGAGCAATTAATCACTTGAATCTCACTCATTTTCTTTTAAAGTTGTGATTTCAATCCACTAAATCTTTCAATTAGATGTAACAAGAAGTTAAGAACATTCAATTAGATATGTGTGATCAAGAGAATCACTTAAAACCCACTCAAATTGATAGAAACTTGTGATTTCAATCCCCTAAATCATTCACTATAGATTTAATAAGAACTTAGGCTCATTGGATTAGATACGAGGGATCAAACAAATGCATTGGTCTCATTTGTATCCATATAAACTAGAGTTTTTGATCATTTAAATCATTCGTTAAGGACATTATAACAAGTCAAACATATTAGATTAACTAAAAGGGATCATATGAATGAGTTGAATCTCATTCATTTTCATACAAACTTGTGATTTAAATCCACAAAATCATTCAATGTGAATGGAACAACAAGTTAACCACATTCGATAAAATATGTGTGATCAAATGAATCAATTAAATCTCCCTTGTATTGATACGAACTTGGGATTTCAATATCTTAGATCATTCGTTAGAGATGTAACTACAAGTTCAACTCATTGGATTAGTTTCAAAGGATCAAATGAATGCATTGGTCTCATTTGCATCTACATAAACTAGTGAT
>JAANDH010001127.1:11631-83389 GCA_011799765.1 Nymphaea thermarum
CACTTGTCTTTCTATCAAATCTCCTCAATTTAGGACACCTAGGTTTAGTGTGTCCTTCTTCTTGACAATGGAAACAAATAATCTTCTTGTTGCCATTATTCTCATAGTTTCGATTAAAATGAGGAGGTCTATAAGTTCTCATATGGGCGCCGGGTCTTGAAGTAGCAAGAACACTTTCACTCTTTTCTTTGCAAAAACTGAGTCTATTCTCCTCCATTTGAAGTTCGGCTATGGCTTCATTCATAGATGGCACCTTATGTCTATGAAGCAAGGAGGTTTTGACTCCATCATATTCCAGTCTAAGACCAAGAATGAATTTATAAAATTTTTCCCTTTGGCTTTGTTTTTCCCTCACTCCAATGTCTCTTGGATCATACCATTCGGGTTCAAATAGGGCAAGTTCGTCCCATAGTTGCTCCATTTCTCCAACGTATTGTTTAATGGACTTATCCCCTTGTTGGAGACTTGCAATCTTCATTTGAAGATTGCACATGTAAGCCACGTCCTTCATAGTGTGAGTTTTCTTGAGGAATTCCCAAGCATCATGAGCAAAATTATGTTTTGCTATTTGGCCCATAGTCGTAGTATCAACACAAGCAATAATCCAAGTGATAATCTTGTGATGTCCTATCTTCCACTCTTCCCACTTTTTCTCGTATTCACTCATGACCTTGTCTTTTTCTACTCCATCTAGTTCTTGGGCTTTACCGTCTATGGTTTTGGTTAGGACTAATTGAGGTTCACTTTTAGATCCATCAACAAGTCCCCATAAGCCTTTACTTCTAATGAAATGTTCTATAGTTTTAGCCCAAGAAACATAGTTTGATGAAGTAAGTTTAGGGAGAGGAGTAGAAGAATTTCTTTCATCCATAATGTGTACCTTGTAGAGGAAACGTTGAGGTAGTGCTAGGATGAAAAACAGTCACAAAAATAGAAGCTTTTGATGTGCCAAAAACTGCTCCAATCTTCACCTCAAGGAAGCCTTATCGCATCACAAATATCACCAAAAGACGCCAGCAACCAAACAACACCTTCTTGTGTTTGTGTTAAATCACAGCCGGCAATACATCGAACACTTGGAGTGCTTCACAGCTCCAAAGAAAGAGTAATAGCTGGATCTTCAAGGCTTGAAAAAACCACAAGACAAAGAGCCAAAACCTTGGCTCTGATACCATGTAAATCAGGCCCAAAACTTGGCAATACAAATGCTTCAAGAGATACACTCTTGAAGATTCCAACAACTTCAATAAGTAACACACAATAAACCTCAAACTTGAGGAGAAGAAAAACATATATTAATCTCAACTAGATACACAAGAAGAGGCCTAAAAGCCTTGACTTCAACAAGGGACAGCAGTCCCTTATTTATAGAGCAAGAAGGGAGGAGTTGGCTGTTGGGCCAGCTCCAACGGCTAGAAATCTAGCCGTTGGAAGCTGGTCCAACAGCTACTTCCCCTTTTTGAATAAAAAAGGTAAAAAAACAGAAAAAGAGAAAAAGAAATAGAAATAAAATAAAATAAACTACATAAACACCTATGCATACATATATATATATATATATATATATATATTTATATATACAAATCATACATGAAACTAAATATATGACAGTACATATGAAATGTATATATGTATACTTACATGATGTCTAGTCCTTAATTTCTAACAAACACAGCATCCCCCCAATACCTTTTTGGAATATGACGTTGAAAAAGAAGAGCACGAGTCATATTCAATAACTGACGATTCTTTCGTTCAGCAACTCCATTTTGAGGAGGAGTATAACTACAGGAAGTCTCATGAACAATTCTCTTTTTTCGAAAGAAGCTGTCAACAGACTGACACATATACTCACGAGCATTGTCAGATCGAAAGGTCTTAACAGATGCTCCATATTGAGCACTACGGTCTTTCAACAAGTAGACAATAGTGTTACGAGAACAATCTTCCTAAAGGCCCCCACACATCAGAATGAATCATGACAAATACCTCATTAGACCGATGGCTAGACAAAGGGTATGAAGCCCTAACATGTTTGGCCAGGTGACAGACATCACAGGACACCATAGTCATATCTAACCTGGAACATAAATAAGGAAATAGTTATCTAAGAAGTCCAAAAGGCAGGTGTCCAAGGCGCTCATGCCAACGTAGAATCAACTGAAGGGAGTACTCTCTGTTCTTCGTTGCTTGACTGACTGCCGTCATGAGAGCCTGAGCAGCACGCATAGGTAAACGATATAGCCCGTCAGAAGTCGGACCAATCCCAATTCTCTTCCATGTCACCAAGTCCTGCATAACACAACGATCAGCAGAAAAGATAAGTTCGCAATTCAACTCTTTTGTGATCTTGCTAAACGACAAGAGGTTCAAGGGAAGATGGGGAGCATGTAGAGCATTGTGGACTAAGAACTTGTTCAAAAGTGGGAGACTCTCTTTCCCAACCACAGAGATAGATGAACCATCAACAAGAGAAACACGTTCCTTTCCTGACGAAAGCTTATACCCATGAAAGACTTTAGGGTCGCCGATCATGTGGTGAGTAGCGCCACTGTCGATGATCCACTCTCCTATACGGGAATCCTCCATCACGTTGATAGAACACCCAAATTTCTCCCGGAACAAAAAAGTGCACCAACACCCAAATCAAAGCTGATAACAATGCCAAGAGGAACAACACCAAAGCCCAACAAGAGTCTCAGGGGCTGTAACAGTCGGCGTCACAGGACGGCGACGTTGGGCGGACACAGCAAACGTTGGGTACCTGTAGTGACAAAGAGCAGCCGCGGCAATGGGGAGCACGCAGCAACTGGCGTGAGCAGAGGTGTTGGAACTCTACTGCAGATCCCGCAGGAGAACACTGACGCAGGAAGTAGAGGCAGCGCTAGACGGAAAGGGCAACACTGAACCGAACGAACAGGAACTGTCGGGCGGTGCAGAGACAGAGGGGCATCGGGCGACAGCAGGAAGCAAGAGAGGCATCGGGCGAGTAACGACTAGAACCGTGGTCAGAGAGAAGAGCATCGGCAGGCAGAATTGAGCAGAACTGGCGACGATGGAGCAGGATACCACAGTGACAGTCTCCGGCAGCGGCAGTATACCGCAGCGGTGATGTTCGGCGGCAGCACTGGTGTCAGGCAGAAGGACAACAACAACAGAAACAGAGAGACAACAGTGAGATGCAGGAACTTCACAACAACGGCGGCGGCGGCAGCAGCAGCGAGTGAGGGAACGGTCAGGACCAAAACTTCACGATCGCCAAAAAATTTCCCAAACTCGTTGGCTCTGATACCATGTAGAAACACGGAAAATAGGAAAAAGGAATACGATGAACATGATGTAACGTGGAAAAACCCTCAACAAAACGGAAAAAACCACAGATGAGGAAGAATTGGTGCTCACTAGCAACCAGACTCTCTCTCTCTTAAGATTTCATTAACTCTCACAAAATTAGTGTTACAATCTTTAAGTAAGGCCCAACAAGGGCTACCCGATGGATCAGGTATGGATCCAAACCCGGTCCCGAGACTCATCTAATATGTTTCAACATCCACTATACTTGTTATCTCATATTTTTTATGCAAATATTTGGTGAAAGAATCTGAGAGAACTAGTTACTTTAGTGTGCCAAATATATTCAGATTGTAATTTTAAATTTTTAATACTCTGATGTGTTTGTGAGCACAGGACTCCAAGTTGGATGTTACCGTTGGTCCTTATGAGACGTATGAAGATGCACTCTTTGGGTTCAAGGTCCGTACTTACATGCCAGACCATTCAATCCATACTTACATGCCAGAGCAGAAACCCGTATTTGGTATATGCCCATTGTCACAAATATAGTCATTTTTTTTCAATGTGCGAAGAAAGGGGAAACAAGAAGCTGAAAAAACGTGAAAAAATTGCAATATTTTAGAAAAAATGCCAAAAATGGAAATGTTGCATTTTTTTCATGTTGCATCAGAAAAATTGTTTTTAATATATTTTTTATTTTGTTGGGGTTTATTTAAACATTTTAGTGATTATTTTGATTTTCTATTGATGACTTTGCAGGAAAATTTGGTAGGAAACTCGAATATTCATAAGTTTTTTATTACTTCTTTTATTTTTTGAATTCTTGAGCTTTTCCCGAGGACCCCGATTAATCACTGAGAAGACCTTGCTGATAAAAATCCAACAACGATATTTACAACAATGTCTAGAACTAGGCCATAAGAGAGAGAGAATTTGCAATCATGTGGTCACCATCTCAGTGTCCTCTGTGGATGGAGTTTAGAAGTTGATTCAATTCCTTCATCCAAAAAGGGTTTCAATGCATGATATTACTGTAATTTCATGCAGTAGTACCGGATCTGCAGCCAAATACGTTAAAGCAAGTAACTGGCTCTGTAAACTCATCCGATAACTGGTGACAAATGAGTTACAATAGCAACATTTTGTCCATGGCCATCCAATACCTGGCCTCCAGTAACAGCATACACCTTGCAGTTCCACATAAGAAACCCGGAACATGACTTTATATCCTGTTTCATTCAGTGGACATAATTAAGAGGGGTTTGCATGGAATTCTATAAAAATAAATCCAGCTATATCTGTTTGCTCATTATGGAAAGCTTTATGATGCTTTTGGGGAAGTCATTATAAAATTTTTACAGATTTTCACTTTCTAGAGCTGACATAGTGGCATTTTAAAGGCAACATTTGAGGCATTCATAGGGGTTCGTGATGATGTTGCAACTTCCCAACTAAAGCTGTTTGGTGATCGTTTGCAGGTATCACCAGTTCTAATTTTAACTTCTTTCTAGTTTTTTGCCTAATGCTTACTTTGGTCATGTAATAATTCTCAATCAGGATTTGGAAAGCAATCTTCCAATGGATGATGTTTACAAGTCAAAAGATGTGGTTGCTGCGCCTATCCGTGTAATTCGGCTTCTATATAATGCTGGTGTAAGAAAAGATCTTTCTTTGTTTCACCCAGCTCTGACTGCTGTTGCTCTGTGAGTTCTTTTAAATAGTGTCTCAAGTAACATGTCAAAGTAATAAATCATTGGTGACAAGCACATTAAAATGGATGGTAAGGATTCATTTTTTTTGCTCTTTGATTGTTTTTGTTCATGTAACATCTCATGCGTATATAATATATATATGTGTCTCTAGGATTGATGAAATATGTAGTCTAATAAATTGGAGAGCAATATGTACTGGCTTTAAGCCATTCATCAATTGAGTATACAGATTATGGGCTGTTTGATTAATGGTTCACAACGTGCTGTGTGTGAGTCACTGTGAAGGTACTTTCGAAAGTCAAACTCATAGTTATATTTGTTTCAATCAAGTAACTTTACACTGCACCAGAGTTTCACCGAAACAAGTAACTTTACTCATACCTTGTGAACTATCGATCAAGCTCTTCAAGTGATGCATAATCAGTATGTATAGTTCTTTATTTATTTAATTTACACTGTGAAGTTACTTTTTCAATGTCAAAATACTAGTCATCTTTCTTTCAAACAAGTAACTTTACACTGCGCTGGAGTTTCACTGTAAGTCTGTATATATATATATATATATATATATATATATATATATATATATATATATATATATATATATATTTATATTTATATTTATAGAGAGAGAGAGATGGTTTCTAGCCCTTTCAAGTTCAGGACCAGAGCAAACTATGGGATGAGTGGAATATGCCAGACCAGTACTAGGACTGTTAAAAATAGTTTTGGAGTCTTGGACTATTGGAGCCATATTCAACTCTCAGACATAGGGTTTAATATGCATCAGAGGTATATTCTTTCGGGAAGGGGGGTTAGTTTATAATATCCAATGCATGAGAATGGCTTGGGGGAATTCTCATATGTGAGAAACTTGTAGAAAATGGTGACTATGCATATTCAGTCGAATTTTTATCTTACATCTTGGTTTTAACCTTTTTGGATACAAAACAAAAGCGAGTTAAAAAGCAGTTTGCATTTGCTATGACAAGCATTTGAGTCAGATTTATGACAAGATTGTTACAAAAGGTATTAAAGGCATGTTCAATTCTTGGATTTGTGGTCTAATATGCATTGTTAATCCAAGGTAATCTAACATTTCATGCATGAGAATTACTTGAGACAGTCTCATGTCTGAGAAATTTTAGAGATTATGTTCATATATATCTGGGGTGAAGTAGTGCCTTATGACTTAGTTTCTAAACTTTTTTCCATGCCAAATTGAAACAAAGTAGGGGACTGGTTATGTTTCAGACTTTTTTTAATGTCATTTTGTGTGCATGATAATGACCTGGAAAAGTATCATGCTTGATAAAGCTGTAGAAAATGGTGTTTATGCATGATTAGGCTTAATTATCATGTGCTATCCTGGTTTGGGTCCTTGTTAGATGCCAAATTGAAGTACACTGGGAGGCAAGTGGTATTCAGTAGGCCGGATGCTTGGTTTAGATTTGTGTTGAGATGTTGTATGAAATGATAAAAAAATATATTCATATCACATGTCTAGGAAAGGTTAGCCCTTCCTGTGTACCATCTTGACCATTTATTTCTTTGTATGATATACAGTTATACACCCACTAAATATCACCCCACTGATAGGACTTTATTTTTTAGACTTTTATCCTATTTGTTGATTTGCTACTTTGTTTTTGTTCTCAGTGACTTCCTCTACAGAATTTATAAAATTATTTTAGCAGCATAATTTATTGAGGCAAAATGTTTAATGCGATGTGAATGGCTTCTTGTTAAGTTGAAATTGCTTTTGAAATTATTGATCAATATCCGCTTGCATGTTAGGATGTTAAGGGCCCACAGACTGTTGCTTTCAACTTGCCAAATGATGAACGGATAGTGAAAGAGAGGGGCACATCAATGGTTATGCTTAAGAATGTCTCAGAGGCAAAGTAATTATTCTTTTTTCAGTATGCAAGGTTGCTGCTTGAACATCATAACTACTTCATTGCTTAATTTTCTTTTCTCCTTTTCTTTGCAATTAGGTTCATTCACATCCTTAAACCTATCGCTGAAGTAGCTATAAGGGAGGACCAGAAACAACATGTTGATTTTGAATCATTTTTCACTCATACAATATGCCATGAATGTTGCCATGGAATTGGGCCCCATTCGATTAGGTGCCCAAGTGGTAAAGAGTCAACAGTGAGATTGGTATGATTCTGTTTTAACTTTGCTGATTTATACAGTTGTTGTAATATTTGACGTGTAAGTTAATACCTTTATAGCAGTTCAATTTTGGCCCATTCTATGTTTGTTAAGTTAGGAGACAAAGGTAATATATTGTTTAAATACTTTTTTTGCTTTTCAGTATGCAAGTGATTTGTCAAATTATTCCATTTATAATGCCACATTCCCAGGAACTTCCTAGAGGCTAGAATAATAAGTTTACTCTTAGAACCTTTCAGATACCTTGCTCTGCTGTATGCAGTCTAGTCCTCAATGTTCAGCCAGATGCACTGGTATTTTTGTTTTGCCTGGTTAACTATCCTTATCTGTTTGTTATGTTTCTAAAATTTATTGATTTTCTTGAATAAATTTTGTTTAGTTTTCACGTTATTCCATTTTATGTGCAATTTTTCTGTTATATTGGTGATGGTTATTTAAAGATTTATAACTTTCTGTTTTCTATGAGCTTCTGAGTTCCCAATTTCATTTGTAACATCTCAGCCATTTGTTCCTGCTGATGACTTAGGCCTGGAGATACTGCAAGCACAAAGTCCCCTGTGTGTGTTCGTGGCAGCACTTCACACCTTTGTGGCTCATGACAGACAGTCTTGGTTGTCATACATCTGATATTTTTTTCATGCATCTGAAGTGGGTCTGTCACATAATTCTTTTTTGCACAAGTATTAATTGGAGGCTTAGTCTTAGAATTTTGAAAAATAGTTAATGCTATTGTCAAAACAACATGTTTATCAAACAATTGTGCTTTAGGTGGTAAACTTGAAGGCAAAAGAGAAGCTTGAACTGTTGATTGAATGTTTAACAATTTAAGATGCAGATGAGTTTGGGTAGAGCCAGACCCCAAACTTAGTGTATGCAAGCGTTCTTCTCTTCGAATGGTACAAATTTAGTAGTTTTGGACCTTCCTCCACTTAAATGTTGGTTTTGTTGTGTGTCACTGTTCATTTCATGATAACGTGTAACATTTATATTGCTCTATGAAATTTACTTGCCCATCTTTAGCCATATTCAGAGGGGCTGCTCCTCAAGTGATACTTTTATTCTTCCTCTCCTGCTCTCTTGGGCCATCAGAGGGAAAGGGGCGGGGGTGTTCAACTTTCTGCTTCCAGGCCGATGTTGTATTGGGTGGACATGGGGAAATAGACATCTGCTCAATCATGTCATACTCTTTCTTTTGAACTGGAAGGCGTAGGAGAGTTAATCCTGTCCCACTCCATTCATTATTGCAGGCTGTTTTGTATTGCACACCATTCTTTTTCATGGTAACCTAGAAATTTTGGTACTGGCTATTGAGCATCTGCATGACCTGCTCTTGTTTTGCTTGAATTTGCCTATGGTTGATTTCCCTGTGGTTTGCTTTCCAAATATTACACTTTGTTGCCTAAATGGTTGTTGCTCATTCTTAAAGGAGCTCCAAGAACTTCACTCAGCATTAGAAGAGGCAAAAGCAGATATAGTCGGACTTTGGGCTCTTAAATTCCTGATTGATCAGGTAGGAGTTAAATTCCATTGTCAACGATCTTTAATGGTGATATGATATTTTCAGATATTTTATTCACACATGTATAGATTTCAGTGTTTCATTGAGTAGATATCTTTTGAACTCAAAAGGCTTTTTGGATTGTTTTAAGATTTTGTCTTCCAGATATATGATCAATCCTTGAAAAATCTTCATGAAAATCCTGAAGAATTAGCCGCTGTATATGTACATGTGAAGGTTAGCAAGGTATAACAGTTGCCAAGACTATGTCTATAATCTCAACTGTTTGGTCATGCAATACTTTAAGGTCTGTTTCCTATTGAATTGTTGCTTGCTGGAGAATATTATAGAAAATTTTGAAGTTAATTTCTTATAAATTGGCCCCGTTCAGATGGCGATGTGGAATGATGGGCAGTTTTAGGTCATTGCATCTACACATGATTGTGTTCCTTTCCCAAATTCTTTTATCAGTTAAGATCGAATGCAACGTTATTATTCCATAAGAAGAAAAAGTGGTTTTGGTGAGACGTCAGTTAAGCTCATACCGCCTTTTGACCTAGATCTTAATTGCTAATTTGAAAATTTTCTTGTCCTTTGATTAAGATACACAAAATAACTATTAGTGGTATAAACTTGGTTCTCATTCATGAATCGTTTAGCTGAAACCTTCATTGTCAAGCACAATGACTTATTAAGTCTAGGCATAGTCATCACTCATGATAGGCGTCTGTCTATGTAGAAGCTTGTTTCTTGACAAGCTGCTTAAGGAGCAGGAAATAACTGGTTTGCAAGGTCTATAATATTTGAATGAAGCTTTTAGGATACTAGATATTAATTTCGAGAATGAAAAATTTGTTAAAAAAAATTGTTTAAAGCAAATTGAAAGGTTTAAAGAGCAAGTTTGGATGTTACACATATAAGATGACTGCTCGATACTTTATGGGGTATATTCTTATGTAGACTCAAGCTTTGAACATGTGTGCCATCATAAAAGATTTCTTAGTAAGGACAGGGAGAAACTGTATCTACTGCTTGCAAAATTTGCAAAAAATCATGGAATTCTGTTTGCTTCCAATTTCTTGCAAATTGTAATTTGACAGTAATTTCTATGCCTTCTTAGATGATAAGTTGACGAACTGATCTCCAGTCAGAAATAGATGATGGTTGTTCTTGTCATATAACTAATTTATTGCTTGCATGTTATTGGATGAATGACTTCTATACTTATGTTAATTTTCTAGGGATTGCTACCAAGAAATTTGGAAAGGTCAATGTATGTCTCATTCCTTGCTGGATGCTTTCGGTCTGTGCGCTTTGGATTGGAAGAAGCTCATGGGTAAACTAATTTTGTGAAACATTGTTTATATAAGGAAGAAGTTGATTAAATATTTTGACTATTTCTGCTTAAAAACAGAAAAGGGCAGGCACTGCAATTCAATTGGCTATATGAAAAAGAAGCGTTCGTTATGCATTCTGATGGAACATTTTCAGTTGATTTTACAAAGGTAATTGCCGTTGTGGTTTTTTTTATATTTTTCTGCTCAAGATGGAACATAGAATTGTTCAATATACACTCTTGAACATTTTATAGAGGCAATTTTTTTTTAAGCTCTTTCCTGTTTGTGTGTTTCAAGTTTTCAAACTTTCAACTTGGAATTATTTTGATGTTTCTGGTGAAGGTTGAAGATGCTGTTGAAAGCTTGAGTAGGAAAATATTGTTGATTCAAGCAACAGGAGACAAGCCTGCTGCAGGTTCACTTCTTAAGGAGTATGCTGTCATGACACAGCCCTTGAAGAATGCCTTGGAAAAGCTTGAAAAACTACAGGTATTATTCAACATCCAGAATATTGTGAAATTCATGCTGATATTGATGGGTCTATGATGTCTCCATTTCCACCTTTTCTTTTGGAGCGCAACCACACAAGCATGTATAGATGCATGATTCATCTTTAGGTACGACTACTTTGTTGGAAGAAATAAAATAGAAACGACAAGGGCATTGAAGTATTTGAAGCCAATGCTCCCTGAAACAAAACTTAAAGACAGAAAGTCACAGCCCCTAACATTTTGGTGGATAATTTTTTAATAAGAACAAGGGAATCGGACTTAAGTCATGAATCTATTGATCAACAGACTCGTGACAGATACCGTGCTGTTGTACTGGAATGATCAGGCAGTGGAGCACTCCGTTGAATCTTGCTATGGATTCTTTGTCATTGTCTGATTATGTGATGCTGACTTAATGCCGGGTCTACCGAGTCTGTTTTGCTTCACTGTTAATCATATATCATGAATACCGAACTCTTTGCAGTTGATGTTATATCTGCATCTGATGCTCGACATGCAGTCAAAGCAACATTATTCCATGGGTGTGACCATTTATCTACTCATGAAGGCTTAATAACCTTAGGCATTTCGATGAATAATTAAATCTTTATTTTTGTCTTGAAGATGAAGGTCCATGTCATCTAGTTTGCTTGCAGTAGGTCGTTGATGATTTCTTTTTTGGTTGTGTTGGGTTGGGGGAGGAAGGGGAAGACGAGAGGAGGTTGTAAAGGATGGGGTAATTTGACCTGGGCTGTCACTATATTGATGGAAGAGTTCCATAGATATTGCTCCCGGGGGTGCTTGTATAGGTTCACACTTTAGCATGACAGCTAACTCACATGCACATTAATATTATGGCAGCTCCACATTTCTATATTCACCTGTAATACTGTAAAATTTAGTTGTCTTTGAATTCTATGTGGTAGCAAATAATGCAGCAGATGATAGTTAAGGCATCAGGCAGAAAAAATTTAGTGATCTCTTAGAAAATAACATGTTTCAGGGGGTTAGTAGTTTCCAACTTCTGGTGACGGCTGCCTGATGTTAGTATCTATATTCTCTGATTGATGCACATGACTAATTGCAGGTTCCTGTAGATATTAGTCCTACATTTCAAGTTGCAGACGCTTTGTTGGAGGCCCAAAAGTAATTTTAAACACATTGAATCAACAGAGCCTAGTGCATGGGGTCAGGTGGATTAATTTATCATTAAAATTTCAAATCCTTGTCACTACAGACAACTGCAAGGGGAAGTACTGTACAATAAAGGTTTTTGATGTTACTACATCCATGGGATGAATGATCTGGTTATGGTTGATATATATATATATATATATATATATATATATATATATATATATATATATATATATATATATATATATATAGAGAGAGAGAGAGAGAGAGAGAGAGAGAGAGAGAGAGAGAGAGATTTTAGCATAAACTCGATTTTGTGAGGTAACTTTGTCTCAGGGCTCGCTATTATGCTCGGGCATTCTCTCTTGGCTTATAAATCCATGTACCAGCCTCAGACTGTTGGATATGTATGAATGGTTCTGTCAGGTATGGATGTAAATTATTTTGGGAATGTGGCTTTTTTAATAGTATCGAATTCAACCGAATCTGATTCTTCATATCCAGATTATCCGAACTCAAACTGTTTATAACCCATGCTCACAGGCGTTGAATTCTGAAATTTAACCTTCTCTGGTATGGAGGGCCGGATAAACGTACCCTCAATTGAAGGATGACTTTGGCTTCAAGGGCCTTTCTATCAATTGGGTTGATTTTTTAAATGTAAGAGCATTGGATATAAGATGTTTATTTATAACTAAATCTGATCATGATTGGATGTCATTTTTTAAATTGATATGATTTCTTAATCAGATATCAATTTTTTTTCATATCAAATATCTGATCCAAATCAAATATATTAACATCCCTACCTGCTCTGATAGGATCAGAGCCTTGTCACTGT
This sequence comes from Nymphaea thermarum, assembly GCA_011799765.1. Lineage (NCBI taxonomy): Eukaryota > Viridiplantae > Streptophyta > Magnoliopsida > Nymphaeales > Nymphaeaceae > Nymphaea > Nymphaea thermarum. The sequence continues at coordinate 24,123 of JAANDH010001127.1, forward strand.
ATAAATGTTGATAAAGCCAGGCTGAATATGCCTGAATTCGCGGAGTCAGCGGCCGACCAATTTTATTTACCAGCCAGTTCAATGCATTGCTAAAGTTTTTTCTTACGTTTAATTATTTTTAATAATTTATTTTATTTTTATTATATAATAAATATTTTTTTTCTGCCGACTCGTCGCCAAACCGACTGATTCACTAGCCTGACCGATTTGTTCAATTTCCGAGTTGTACTGTTGCCCATCTTAGACCCAATTACTCCATTGAGGTTTGGTAGATTAGAGAGTCGGCATTTGCCTAACCTCACTCACGTTGGAATTTTCCTTTCTTGCAAAACTAAAAAAAAAAAACTAACCTCACATGTAAGGTATTTATGTCTCAATTTAATTAGAAAATAAGAAATGGATCCAAATTCAATTTTAAATAAACATCCAATCAAATATGAATTTAGACTCAGGTTTAGATAAATATCTTATGTACATATTGGCAGTCACTGTCCTGGGCAACTTAATGCCAAATTTTCTTGGCCAAACTGTGCTTTTCACTAAGGAATGTTAATTTATTTTTTTTATGTTTTTTCTTTAAAATTATTGTCACAGTTGAGTTTATCAATTGAAGAATGTTGGTAAAAACCAAACCACTTGGCTAAGAGACAAAATCGAGACCTTATTAAAATATCTTTTTACAATCCAACTTTATAAATATGACCTTAAGAGTGATTTGGTGAGAAACAGTTAGTGGTTTTATTACTTAAATACAATTTTTTTATAATTAAAAAAATGAAGAACTCTTTGTTAAATTAGTGTGTATAACAGACGAAAAGGTTTATATTTTATTTAAAATACTTTTTAACACAAGTTTAAGGGGTTTGGTTTTTATCTCAACTGGTCTGGTTTCTACCGTTAAATAAGCTTTTTTTTCAATAAATATCTAAAAAAAAGGTTGAATTCCGTCATATTTGCAACAAAGGTGCCGGAATTTGTAAACATCCGCAGTTGTCAAAGATCGCGATATAATGAGAAACCGTCAAATATTGGTGGGTGACTGGGTGTCCACTTCAATAAAGTCTCACGGGGGGTATTTCAGGCGAAGGCACGGTTGGTATATGTGGGAGAAAAAGGGGGACAACCCGGAAGAGAGAAGGGAAGAAATTTCGGTGGAGGGATTTCTTGGCGGGGAAAGGAGGAGCGCTTTCTAGGGTTCGCCCTCTCCGCTCTTCTGTATTAAATATCTCGATTTCATGATGGATCACGATAAATAACATAAATTCCTTTATGTGAAAGCTTCGTAGGGATTCTTGTTTTCTCTTTGTTCGTTCATTGTATTTAAGTTTTGATTGGATAGGGAAGGAAGGAGAAAAAGAGGAAAATCGGACGAGGAAGACTGTGAGGGCGGGCGAAGATGTGGGCAGCGTCCTGCTTGGCATCGTGCTGCGCGGCTTGCGCGTGCGAGGCGTGCCGCTCGGTGGCCGGAAGCATCAGCCGGCGTTCCGCGAGGATCGCCTACTGCGGCCTCTTCGCGCTCTCTTTGATCGTCTCCTGGATCCTGAGGGAGGTCGCGGCGCCTCTGTTGGAGAAAATTCCCTGTAAGACGGTTCCTTCTTTTTTCTGATGTTTGATCGTTGCTTCCCCTTTTTTGTCCTTTTCGTTTGTTTAGCTTCTTTGTCCATTGTTGTCTGTATCTTCGTTTGTGGTTGGGTTCGCTCATCGGGTCCAAAGTTTCCCATCGTTTCCATATTAATCGTCGTGGAATTCTTTGGATGGATGGTCTGGCGCCTTTTCTTGAAATCCTAGATTCTCGTTCAAGACTAGCGGAGTTTGTTAGAGTTGCTTTCGTGGGTGATGTTTCATATATTTTTCTAGTCCAACGCTCAAAGAAGCTCGGGTGCTTGAATTTAAATACTGAAATAATTTGTTTTTACTTCTTTTTCTTGTGCCATCATGACGCTTACCGTTCTCAGCATAACAAGAACGTTATGTTTGTTCTGGATTGCGATTTTTTGTGCACTAGTTCTCCTCGATTTCAGACTTATTTCTGGCTTATTGCCTGGATAAGGAGGGCAATGTCTTCAAAGAGAGATGCATGTTTAATTTATAGAGATGTACTGGTCTATATATGGAGTTTAATTTAATTTTTGACGTATATTTGCGTTACGTATGCCTACTAATATCTTTGTAACCATTAACTATTATATTCCAAATCGATTTTTTACCACTTAAGTTCTGTGATTGTGCCATCTGAAAGTTTAGAAGAATTATGTATTTTCTTTGTGAGTTCTTCATCATAAGTTCTATAAATGCACTACCTGTCCCAACAAAAACATGCACATATACGCTGTCCATGTTCATTTACACATCTTTTCATGTGCATCTTTGTTCTTTTCTATGACAACATGAGGAATTATCTATCTATTGTGAATCATGCAGGGATCAACCATTTTCACCAAACTCCAGACCGAGAATGGTTTCAAACTGATGCTGTATTGCGCGTGAGCTTTGGAAACTTCTTGTTTTTCACCATCCTAGCCATTATAATGATTGGGGTCAAGAACCAGAATGATGTCCGAGATAGTCTCCATCACGGTGGATGGATGACAAAGATTACAGTCTGGTGTATTGTGGTAGTACTGATGTTTTTCCTTCCAAATGGATTGATCGGCTTTTATGGTAATGTTTTAACTTTCAACAAGTGCAAGTTCCATTACATAAGCATTTGTATAGTGAGGAGTAACATTTTATAGTATGGAGAAAACATGAGTACAAGTGAATAATGCAATGATTGGTAGATGTTGATAATCTTATTATGTTCTATGAATAGGTTCTATTCTTTTTAATTTGAATTTGCACACCGACATGCACACACACACACACACAAAACACATATGTGCATAGAGTTAGGTCTTGGAACATGCATGGGGAACAAGTAAAGGTACAATTCCATTACTGTGGATCTCACGTTTTTGCTATCTAAAATGCAGAGACTATATCAAAGTTTGGTGCAGGACTGTTTCTTCTTGTTCAAGTTGTCCTCTTGCTGGATTTTGTTCATGAATGGAATGACAGATGGGTCAGCAAGGATGAACGGTTTTGGTTTGTCCCTCTTAATCCTCATTGCTACTGAATATTTTAGAGCCTGTCACAATTGCAGATTTCATTTCCAAAATGTTTTCTTGTCCTCTTTCTCATCAGTTATATTTTTTGTGGCTTGCAGGTATGCGGCGTTGTTTGTTGCATCTCTTATCTGCTATGCGTTAACATTCTCATTTGCAGGGCTTCTCTTCCATTGGTTCACACCATCTGGACATGATTGTTCCCTCAACACCTTTTTCATTGTTATGACTTTGATCCTTGTTTTTACTTTTGCCATTGTTGCGCTGCATCCTAAGGTAAACTTTGGAAAACATATGCACAAAGGAATGTTCTTTGCTTGTTATAAAAGGTCCATTGAAATATTTGAGCACCATATGATTTGTTCCAATGGGATAAAGGCACATACTTGCTGTTAATTTGTTCAATTACACTTCTTACATCCTGCTTTTTAATTAAGATGGTTTCGATATAGAGTTGGTCTCACTAGTGTGGTGTTTGTAATGGTTCTTTTTCCATGTTTTGCACTCAAGACTTGCAGTTGTGTTTGTGCTTTTTGGCCCTTTAGTTGTGGCTGTTGATAACTATCATGCTCATGTTTGTAAATAATAATTATTATTTTTTTAATGGATGATCAGGATCCAATTTTTGCCACTTGAATTACGTACTCTGAAGTCTGAAGTCTGAATGCAAGCCAGAATACATACCAGTAATTAGGTTTGAAACTTGGAACTATGTCTGATTTTCATCCTGAGCCACCTGGGTAGGTCTAGCTAAAATGACCATGGTCATGTACATATGGCCTAATATTGATCCTACCTATAAGGCATGACATTCATGCTAAATCACATAGGTATGTGAGTTATGTCCATGTACTAGTACTGGTATGGCGGTATGTTGTTGGTATATTTGGTTCCGGTTCCAATGCAAAGTGCAAACCACAACTTTTTTCACATTTTAACCATAATTTTGTTAGTCTATTTATGTTTTATCAGATTATATGTATGGACTGTGAAAGGAAGTATTAAATATCATATTAATGAGATTGCACTTTGTAGTTCAAGTAACTCTTGGTTAGATCTTATCAGCTCTTATACCATTAATATGAATGTGTTGGTAAATGTGGCCTACTTATGGAGCCAACCTATGATTAGTTGGCATGACCTGACTGGCGTTCCTGAAATTCCTTTTTGAGTTCAACCACAGCCTATAGTAAAAGAACCTGGTTTAGGCCTTTGTAGCTTGGGATAGAATCCATGTCACTTCATACAGCTGCACCTGTCTGCTTTATGTCATGTTGCAGAGAGTTCTTTAATGGCCATTCTGAGTAGGAGAGAAGGTGCTTGCCTAAAAGAGTGATCTCTCTGTCGCATAAACACACTTGTATGTAGACAGATATGAATTCTTCATCACGTTCTTCTTCTAGTCAGGTTATTCCATTGCAGCTATTGTGTGTACCAGTGTATTAGTCAGTTTGATGCCTGGGAAACTGTATTCTGCCCTTGAAATGTTTGCTTATTGACAAGTCTTAACAAATGCAGTTCCATTTCTTAATTTGTGAGACATACTCTTTGTTATTTATGCACTTCCTAATAGTTAATGTGATTCTACAGGTCAATGGTAGTCTTCTACCTGCCTCTATTATTTCATTGTATTGCACCTACCTATGCTACAGTGCCCTCTCCAGTGAACCACGAGACTACGAGTGCAATAGCCTTCATCATTCAAAGGCTGTTTCCACTGGTACCCTTGTATTAGGGCTAATGACAACAGTTCTTTCTGTTGTATACTCTGCTGTACGTGCAGGCTCTTCTACTGCTTTGCTTTCCCCACCAAGTTCACCTCGTGCAGGTAAGAGATGGCATTGGTTCTCATTGACAGCTTATTTTCATCAAAAAGAGAAGTTATCTATCTTTTTGCTTGCAGTTGTTGTGAGGATGTGAATTCGATTCTGTTGCATTTCTTACATTTACCTGAGGCAAAGAAAAATATTTATTTGCCTATCTCATTTCTTTACAATCTGAAAATTCATTTTTTAATTTTTTTTTATGTCAGATGAATTTTTCTTTTTTTGCCCCCATATCTTACGATACAGGCGATACGCGTACGATACGTATCGTACGATACATGTGCGTATTGTACGATACAGATAACATTGATTCATAATTTCATATAACAAACTAAGTATGCTAATTTCCTAATAATCAACTTGTGAAAATCTAATCCATTCTACACCTGAAGTAGAATTCAAATTACTTATCTACTATGTCACTTGAGTGCGGGGTGTGACATATCCCAAAAAATTTGGGTGCGAGAGTGCGGCGAGGGATAAATGTATGTATTTGTAATATATATAATTTAGCTTGTTTCTTAGCTTAATCTGTCCTTTCTTTTTACTTTTATTACTATACATAAAGAAAGAAAGGGACATGGAGAAAAAAAAAGAATGGAAAATATTTTGAACTTGCATAGGAAAGGATGCGGTTGGGGTGCGTGTCGTAGCTGTACCAGCACCAGCATCGTGTCGACTCGGGTGCGGCCCTTTTTTTGAAGAGCCCGTGTGACATAGCTTATCTAATATTTAAGATGCACACACAAAGAGTGCATGAGAAGTAAACACATAAATCACATTGGTACTTCAATAAGGTCCACGTACCCATGTCGCCGTACCTGTACCCAAAAGGGGTACTTGAACACACTTCGGTACTTTTTATACCAAAATTGATCCAAATTGCTTAATTTTATGTGATTTAATTTTTTTCAACTCAATTTTTGTTCTGTTTTTAGAGTTATTGTTCATTAACATGTAATGTTTTTATTTAAAATCACTTGTTTATTTAAATGTTGCTTTCATTTTGTTGATTTTGTGTTATTTTGCATATATATATATATATATATATATATATATATATATATATATATATATATATATATATCATGTGTACCCGTGTACCTATATTTTTTAAAGTTGCCGTGTTCGTACCCGTATCTCCATACACATACTTGAACCATACCCATACCCATGTGACTTAGCATGTATATCTCCTTTAATACCAAATGGCATGCAACATCATAAATAATGAGGAAGATGAGAAGTAGGAGGAAGAAGAGATATTTGTGTCAAACAGCAGAGAGAGAGAAAACAGAGGAAGGAAAAGGAAACTAGGTTATTGAAAAGAAAATTTAACGTGTTGATTATCTAGCCAGTCTCCTATGCATTTTCAAAGTTCAGGTCACTTATAAACCATTTGCCTAGGTGATCGGCCAAGCCTCGGCATGAGCCTGGTGCGTTTTGACAACATAGCTTCGTGCTATATCTGCTACCTTTTTTGTGGTTATCAAGTTAGAAGTCCGGCAATTTGATTGCCTATAGGTAGATGGGTCTGTTGATAAAAGGAATGTTGTAAAAATCCAAAAAATTGCAGATTAGAATCCTAAACAATGTGGTGAATTGGCCCATACCTTAGTCACCAACTAAGTAATTTTTCTTTTTTATATTAAATATGGTTTTTCAATAAATCTATAAAAAGGTCAAAAATTGGGCTGGAATTGCCAATACAGCATTTATTTTGGTCCGCATAAGGGCCGTAACAGGCCCTATCATGTTGTGGCCCACCAGCAAAATGTCATGTATTTGGCTAATATGTGCTGATTATAATGAGTAAAAAGACCATGGTGTTTTTTAACATTCAACGGAATCCATTAAACTGGAAGTCAGATTTAGTAACGAGTCAAATTCAGGACTTCCCATGGTTCAGGTGCCACATCATAGCATGATGAACATATACTGATGTTTCAGAATAGCTTAATATATCCAAAGTCGTATGATGTACGTTATTTTTCTGGTGTTGAGTACCGATTCTAGGGAAAAGATGCTCATGCCTTTAATGAATGGCTTCTGACATTTTGAAGAGTTGGTGGTGTAAACTGGGCTTCGGACCTTTGTGTTGAGGCTCTTGATGCCTGCTTTCATTATCTGATGCATTTTTCCCCGTTCTTTTGTTGTATATGTGCGTCCATGCAGGTATTGTGTTTAAAGTCTGTAACAAATGTTTCTTGCTTTTGTTCAATGAAAGGTTCAGAGAAGCCTTTGCTTTCTTTCGATAAGTTGGAGCAGCAGGAAGAACAAAAGAAAGAGAAAGCACGTCCAGTCACGTACTCGTACTCTTTCTTCCATCTTATATTTTCTCTGGCCAGCATGTACTCAGCCATGCTTCTAACTGGCTGGACGAGCTCGGTAGGTGAGAGCGGGAAGCTCGTTGATGTTGGATGGTCATCTGTTTGGGTCCGTGCAGTAACGGGGTGGGTGACTGCAGCCTTGTATATCTGGTCCCTTCTTGCCCCTATTCTCTTCCCTGACAGGGAGTTCAACTTATGAAGACTGCAGCAACGACTCTAAGGCTTAAACCACAGCCCTTAGGGCTTGCATAACAAATTTCCCTTCTGGGTTCTATGCTAGCTTGTATTATTCTATTTCTGTGTAGGAATTGTGTGTAGTGCGACTATGATTGTCAGAACCTTGTCGAAGAACCTTGACCTCTCGACCTCTGGTCACTTCGAATAATCTTTGTATAAAGTCCTGTAAGAAAAGAGTTTGGTGGACAGACTTTTTAATCAGTGGTCTAGCCTTTGATCCGAGACTGCCGTCGAGATGGAACTCGTAGGTTCCATGTAGTTCACATGATGTCTGGCTCTGGACTGGCCGCTTTACTATGACGAGTTGCCTTCTATATTTTTCTTTTGTTTTTCCAGCACTTGTTCCAGCAACCAAATTGCGTACCACCCAGATCTGGTGGGTTGCCACTCGATGAAAGGTTAGTTACTACATGTCCCCATGATATGTTGAAACCGTTATATTTTTGCGTGCACTGTTGATCTTTCCTGATCAATTGGTTTAAGCTCTACCATGTTAATGAAGTTGGGTTGATCTGGACTTGATCGCTTATCATCCACGGTAGGCATCTAAAGGACCGCTAATTTCTATTGGGCGCGTTCAAATGGGGATATTGGTGCTTAAATCTCAAAAAGGACTGCTCATCTGCGTATTAGCAATTACAAAGCTAGTTTTAGAATTAAATGTTGCAATGGAAAATCGACTCGGGAATTTGAAGAGTATGAGTGGTTTTGGTTGTTTAATATGAACTAAAATTTTGTGGAGTGACTTGAGCGTGTCAAACGCTAAAAGCCTGCTTATTCTTCCCGATTCTCCAGAGGCAATGTTGTGAAATTCGGTTCCATCTCTGCAACCCTGTCCCTCAGACGAGGCTGCATATTGACCCTGTCCGCATGAATCAATCATTTTTTTTAACTTTTTTAATTTTGAAAGTGATTAACAAATTTTTTAAATTACACGGTAGATGAAAGTAACAAATTTTCTAACGAAGTATGGAGAGGCAATGCTGTAAAATGAAAATAACTTATTTTGCCAGCTCAGCATATTAGTTTATTGGGGTATTATCAGTATTAGGCGCGTGTTACTTTATTATTTTCTTTGGAATAAAATTGTGCACACGAACAACCTCACTAATGAAAGAACTGCTGGGACCTTTCGAGGCCAATAAACATGGAAGCGGGTTATATATGTTATTCTGTGTATGATTTTTGTGTGCGTTATTTTAATCGTAACAAAAAATGTTATGATTAATACAAAAGGAAAAGTTTTGTAAAAACAAAAATCAAAACAACAAAAGAAGATTTTGAGATTCAATATAAATAAAACATGTCAGTTTTGTATATGCATATCATTGTTTTGTATATGCATATCATTATGTCCAATATATCTCTTTGAATGGTAAAAAAAATATCTTTATTTTTATTGTCTCACTCAGAGTGTTATCTCGTACATCTGTTATTATTTCATATACATTATCTCATATCTCTGTCATTAATTCATACGTATTATGTCATACCATTGTCATTATCTCATACTCCTATGGTTATCTCATATTCATGTTTATCTTATGCCTCAATCCTTATTTCACATCAAATGTTACGGGTATAAGATAATGACTGGAATATGAGATTATCTGGAATATGAGATAACAAGACGAGTATGATAACGATAAAATTATGATATAATAGGTATGAGACATTGTGGGTTCATGATGATGATAAAAGCCATAACATATATGAAATAACGACATTATGAAATAACGACATTAATATAATGATGGAAGTAGTATAAGATAATAATAGAGTTATGTTAATGACAAAAGGTATGAAATAATGCGCATAAGAGTATGAAGTCGTAACAGAATTTTGAGATGATGAGAAAAGTACAAAATAACAATATGATTAAAAATATTCATCATGCATTATGTAATGTTTGATTAAAATAAATGCATGTATTGATAGTAAAGTACACGTTCAATGCTTGTACCTGAACTAACCTACAAAACTTTATTCCGCATTAGATTAGAGGTGTCATTTTGGCGGCCCACGCCTCTCTCTCTCCGTGACGATTTTTGGTGACTTCTTGGTTACTGATTTTAGTTTCTCTCTCTTCCACTGTGGTTCTATCCAGAGAGAAAAACGTGAAGAAACGCCAATTCCTACGTATGTGGCTATGACCTGCGAAAGAGTGGCTCTCATTCTTTCATCCCTTTATCAGGCCATTCCCTACTAAAAAACCATCTGCCATAAACATGAAACGTTTTGTGAAGAGCAGGAGGAAAAGGGCCTACCACGGGCAGCAGGATGACTAGCTGCGCGGTGCCCATTTCATCTTTTCTTTCACGTTGTGAGATCTCCAGCGCTAAGTCCACCTTCAAACCTTTCTTATTGAGGCCAAAGGCATCTGTATCATTATCGGCAATGGCGGCAGAAGGAAGTAGCGCCACCTCGATTGTTCCCGCCATCATTATTGGGGGAGGAAGGATTGGGCAAATGCTGCAGAGCATGGGCACGGGGGAGGACATCCTGATCCGCAGAGGCCAAAAAGTTCCTGCTGACTTCCGCGGACCCATCTTTGTCTGTACCAGGAACGACGACCTGGATGCGGTGCTTGAAGCCACTCCTGAGGCTCGTTGGAGTGGTATGTTGCCCTTTCTGCTCATTTCACTTTGCGAGTACATTCATTACGTTTCCTTTTACTCATCCAGATGGATGGATGAAGTGGGTTTGTCCGTATGTTTTCTACATTGTTGGAACAGCAATTAACTGGTTACTCCTCCAAAATTTGTGGAGTAATGGTTTGGCTTTTCTAGTTTGCTTCTTGGTCCCTTTTGTCAATCATCGCTTCATTCCCTTGGAAATTCTGATTTCTTATGGTATAATTGAGAAGGAATCAACTGGCAACACCGAAGCCCATCGATTCCCCTTGGGCGCCAACTGTTTGCTTCACCTTCTTCTCAGCAGTATAGCTAGGCATTGGAAGGTCATGCAACACTGAAATCCAAGTTCGAAACCTTGACGCTAAAACCAGGGAATTGGTAGCTGTTACACGCATACCCTCCACCTGAACTTGTTTGTTTGCAACGAAAGTGTTCGTATGCTGTATTTCTAGCTCCCTGGATTTCTATGGGTTTGAATGTAACTGCCTTGCAGATCTGGTCTTTTTCCAGAATGGAATGCTGGAGCCATGGTTGCAGAGTAAAGGATTACATGATTCTGATCAGGTGTTGGCCTATTTCGCTGTCTCGAAACTTGGGGAGCCTCCCGTTGATGGAAAAACGGATTTGAATCCCGAGGGATTGACTGCAGCATTTGGAAAGTGGGCTTATTCTTTAGCTACAAGGCTGCGAGCGGGGGGCCTTTCTTGCAAGGTGATCCACCAGCATAAATTTGACGGAAATCCTCTTGATTTTGTTGACTTTTAATTTATATTCAGTCAATCAAAGCAAACGCTCTTCTCTTAAGTTAATAATATATTGTCATTTTTCAGTAAATCAGTGGTTGCGTTCATTGCTAACTGTAATTGGGCTACATATGTACTTTCTCAAAAGCCACATTCCGCTCTTTGTCAGACACAAAAGCATGTACTTTTTCTAATTTTTTTGTAGGTTTTCATCTTAGAGTAAGTCATATTATGTTTGATTAGTATAATCCTTTGAGCATTTTAATCAGAAAATGCGCTATCTATTTTTATCGTGTTTCATAAAACGCACTCTAGAAGCGGAGATGTAAATTACTTGTCTTTTTTTAATACAGATCCTTGACAAAGAAACCTTCGAGAAACAAATGTTAGAGAAGCTCATATGGATTTCAGCTTTCATGCTTGTTGGAGCTCGCCATCCAGGGGCTAATGTGGGTACTGTGGAGAGTGAGTACCGTGATGAGGTAAGACAAGCACTAATTTCTTTCTTATGTGCACGAGGAAACGAGAGAGCACTACTTTTATTGCACAAGTTCCGTAGATACTTTCTTTTTCGTGTTTCAGTCTGGCAATACACGTTAGCATTCACATTCATATTTGCTGCATGTAATCTCAGGTTTTATGTCCTTTCATTACAGGATTGTATTGGCATTGTCAATTCCTATTATATATGCTCTCATCTGATCTAATTTTGTATATGCAAGTTACTTCTATATGGGCATATAATTCTTGTAAGAATTCCTCTGGAGTGCAATAATAGTTGACCTGCCCAATAGGCAACTAATTAGAATCGGTTGCATAGCACATCCGCCGATGCACATCCGTCTGCAAACTGAAATGATGCTAGCAGATACATGTATAAAATATTTATTTATTAGTTAATTTTAAATAGGAAAAATAAAAGGAGGAGTCCGACCGGGAGCTGATACAGGTTGATGCATACATACTAGAGAACTGTTGTAAAAAACAGTCTTATCGGCCCATATCGGCTGACAGGTATCTTCTTGCTGGTGGGCTGTAACATGCTTATAATAATATGATTTTTAAAATAAAATTAATGTAAATATTATTTTAATGATGGCCGATATTGGATGTCGTTAAGACTTGTTAAACCTGTTTTTCATAAAGAACCTGAAAACCTCCCCCCGGGTTTTTCAGGCAAAACTGATTTTTTGTCTCCAAACCAAGTTTTTTACTTGTCATCCAAACATCCGAACTAAGCTTACAAAAGTGGCTCTTGAACCAGATTTTCAAAAAAATTGGTTTTCACAAAACCAAGTTCTTGGAGTCTCATCCAAGAAACACTCCCTTTAGATTTTAGGTACGCCATGCTTTCTGATTATTACATCATTTCATTAGAGTAGCTAAAGCACGGAAGAGAGAGAGAGACTCGATGGTACTAAAACACTAATGCAGCTATCTTCTGATTGCTTAGAAATAGGAATACTACATAAGTATGGCGACTGACGTTCCCGGTTGCAGGTTTCCAGCCTGATTGAGGAGCTTGCATCAGCTGCCGCTACTGAGGCGTGTGTTGAGTTTGAGCCAGGCATGGTGGAAAGACTCTGTGCTTATTCTAGGGCTGTTGCACACTTTCCCACTGCTGTGAAAGAGGTATGTATATGTTTATAGCATTTGAACTTGCTATTCTAATAACTGCTTAATCTTGGTAGTTCATATCTGTTGCCTTTGATCCTGCTATTCTAACAACTGATGGTACAGTTCAAATGGAGGAATGGCTGGTTCTATTCACTCTCACAGAAGGCTACTGCGAACGGTCAGCTAGATCCATGTCCCTTGCACACAGCATGGCTGAAGGAACTGAAGATCATATAGAGGATAACTATACACCTAAGAAAAGTCCTTGAAAATGCCATTGCTACAGTTGATTTTTGTTGCGAGAAGAAGATATTTAGCATAATACTAAGCGAGAAATTGGCTACTGTTGATAAGCTTATGTAACTGTCTGCCCACTCTTTATGGATGCTTTCTCCAGTAGGCAGAATGCAGCCATTGCAAGACATCTAATCATGACTGAGGAGCTTCAATGTCCGTGGTCTTGCATTTCTTGTAGCCCATGGTAGAATTGTCAGTTGTTGCTGTCGTCCTGCTTACCGACTGTTGTTGATAGCATGAATAATAGTTGGCAAGATTGTCCCTTGGATTTCTTTACTACTTTGACTGTGGATTATATTCAACAGTTCGTAGGTCTGTCAAAAAGCAGTTGAGCTGCAAAACGTCAAACTGAGCTTACAGAGCAAACTTGATTAAAGTATTGTACAACACTTCACCCAGGACTGCCATATCTGTCAGTTGGTAACCTCTGACTCTAGACAGTCTTCACGATGGTTGTACCTAGACTCTTGAGGTTAGTGAGGTGAGACACGCACAAACCGTACAGATATTTATTTATTTTTTTAAACCATGCCCATTGCGGCTGTCATGTCCTTTTAAATCATAAATGTAAAGAGAGAATGAAGGGAGAGGCCATGGACTCTATTTATGGTATGCACCATCTGGCAACATTAGTGGCTGGTAAATTCCAGTATGAAGAAATATGCTATTCCTGTCTTGAAATACTCTACTTCTATTTGTTCATCAATGTCTCGGTCATGAATCACGACACAGTGGCTTGTGATGTTGTTTTCGTACTATTAACTGCTTATTTTCTACCTGCACCACCCATGACTTTTCCCGTTAATGAGGGTTTGTCCAAAAAACTGAACGTGATTGGCTTTCATCAATGTCATAGAGATGATGGAAAGCACGGAAGTGAGATCAGATACTGAAAACATCATTGACATTGTTTTGTAATGTTCATTTCCCGCGAGAATTGGCGAAGCGTCATGAACCGATTTTTTCCTCTTTTATTTCAAGACAATTCAGAGGCAGTAAAACCTCGAGTGTATCTCGCAGGCCCCAGGTTCTGAGCCCACAGTATTGGCTCATACAAGGATTGACACTCCATGGAAGTTGAATTATGGCAGTAAAGGCCTTTCTCTCTGTGCCATCCAGACAAGCAGGCATCTGGTGTAAGACAAGTGATTCTAATACCACCTGATCCAAGCTGAGCGCAGCAATTATACCAATATGTACAGCATGTGACACTCCTTGCAATAACTTGATAAGGAAATTTCGTGAAGTTAACGGACCAGTATTTCACATAGCACTGACGTATCTGGTAGTGAGATGCTGCAGCCAAACATGAGCATGCTCCAAACAAAAGTGACCAAGTACAGCAGTTTTAAAAACCAGTTTTCTTAGCAATCAAACAAAATCAGAGATAAATTACCTTTACGAAAATTTCATCTGAACGGTTTTAATGAATTTCACTATTACAAACAAGAAACTTTGCTCGGGAAAATGAAAAAACTACTTGTCACCGGCACTCTTGCTGTCTACCAAACGTGAAACTACTAAGCCTTATGAACAGTGTCGCCCAGGCATCATTGTGAATAAATGGGACTGCGGCAATTAGATATTCTGAACTTTTGCTGAAAAGAGTAACTGATTGACATCCTCATCCACAGAAGATTGCTTCTCATTATCTAAGAAAAAGCGACACGTAAGTAGACAAATAAGGACAGGCAAACCGCAATAAGGTATCTGCACATACAAACCTCCCCTCAGTCCAACTTGAGCATTCCACTCATCAATTATCTGTCACAATTGAAATAACGTCCACATGAGGATCCTCACTTCTTTCCTTTTCTCATCTTATCATGTACTAAACGCAATCCAGGTATCCTTTTCTTTGTTCAACAAAGAATAAAATCTAATGCAGCAAAATTCAGTAATCCTAACATGGTCAGAGAAAAAAATGTGAAACTTGAAGCCTAGAGGCTATATGCCTTGTAGATAGATAAGATGCTGGTTTCTTGTCGCCTAAACAAAAACAAAATTGCAGCCATCGGTCATAGAAACATAAGCTATTTAAGAATGACGAGACAAAAGGAATGCACAGACATAACTGGGTCTCTTACCTAAGGAGATGACAAAGGTAGCAAAACGTTTCGACTGCCTAAGCCCATAAATCGACAATTTACGTTCTGGTTACTATGTTCCAGTCGGAATTTATTCTCCACCATTATGCATTGGTAAACTTAATCTACCACAACTGATAAATTCCCATCCAATGGCGGAGCACAACATAAGATATGCAACATATGTAACACACCATGTTAACACAAACCGCCACACCTAGACTAATGAGAACAACTAGAGATCTTTTTCATTGACAGACAAAACATTTGAAATTGTACCAAACAACGTCTCAAACCCATGGAACACTAAGATTCAAAATCTTCTAAATGGGCGCATTCATTCTGGATTGCTTCTGACTGTTGGATATGCGCTTATATTGCTCACGGCCTGCACGTTCAGTAGCTTTTCCCATAAACTGCGTCTGTATGCGAGAGAATTCCTGTTTGTTTTGTCTTCAATGGAGCTCTTTATGCGTGCACTCAACTGTGCACTTTAAATCATGCGCATGGATGCTTCAACAGGGTACCAGGGGTCCCAAATTTTCATATGACAGACTAAAAAACCATGCTGAATCACAAGCTTTGCTGTATGTTTTAAAATTCACGTGTCAAATCAAGTCCAGTTGTAAAAGGCGTGGAATATCATAAATGCACTACGTTTCCCTTCTCTACATTACAGACATAGTAGTTGGTGGCTGCACTTTCATTACTTTTTCGGTTCCCCACCCTCTACGCTTATGCATGTACTCGTGTTACCCTCTTGAACATGGACACCACGTGATACAGAAAAAGTTTGGAGACCAATTCGTTTGACATGGGAGTGCAGAGCCAAACAGGGGCTCCCTGTGGTGGGCAACTTAAAAGCATATTTAGTTATATATTTATTTTCAGTTGCATAGCTTTTCAACCATATTTTTCTACTACACATCACAAACTTCAGGAAATAACTGGCAAGGAGTTGTGGAGAAATTCAGGGAAACACTTGCATTCTTCCTGCCAAATTCGCTTGATTATGACACCAACGGAGAAAAAGAGGAACTGCTTGGTCCCTTATCTAGCCTGGCAAGTCCACAAGTGTAGGGGTACGAGTGCGTGCATGGGTGTAGTTTGAGAAAGAGAGAGAGATGTTTAAATCTGACTATCATTGGTGAAAGACACTGTGGCAAGGTCATTATAGCTGCTTGAAGCAACGGCAATACTTGGTCGCTACTCTGAGCTCCTTGCTGAACTACTTTAGGCGACTTGCTGACAAGGAGTGCATCACTATAGCACCACTTGGAATAGACCGCCACAAATGTCTTTATGTTTCTAATTATCCGTGAAGTTTAGAAGGCATGAAGAGTCCTTCCCAGGTACTTCCCCAGTACATCATGGTGAAGGAACATCAACAATTCACGACCTTTGCCTGAAGCTTTACAGGCTCAGCTAACAGGAACTTCTAAGAAAAAAAGGAAAAGTACGACTCGGAACAAAATGGACGCTAATCTCTAGTAACACCAAGTGGCATGATACAGTTATTATTTTATTATTCCAACCGAACATTTATTGATTGTTAAAGTTCACAGGCCACACGCATGTAAGTATTTGAGGTCTGCTATAAAGATCATGATCCCATGTTAGCAGTTGGCACTAAAAATACCATACATACAGTTTCACTGTGTAATTGGCAATCGCTGGCCATATATGAAAATCCAAAATTTTTAAGATGAAGATGAAAATTACACAAGTGAAGGAAACAAACTTGCACAAATTGTTTTTCAAAAAGACATGGGGGCAAACTTCACGGGCGGAAGTTTCACTGCTTTCGAAGTCGGCCAATGTCTTTCCCTTACGTCCTTAATAGCATCAGACGGCAACTACGCTTGTAAAAATATCTAAATCAACTTACAGAATCTACTAACATCTCTGACAATCAATCTCTGTTTCAAAGTAGAATTTAATTGTCAACTCCCTTTGAGAAGAGCAGTCGATAACTAGGCAAATCAATAGTACTAATCTGGCATGAACAGACTACTGAAATTCATAAAGCCGACCTAAAAGTTTTGATCCATATTGATGCATAGAAGTTTCCACAAGCTTAGGTTTCTTGGGCAGAAGAAAAAGTTGCCATGATTATGATTTAGAGAAACATGTAACATTCTCTTGATCCAGGTTCTAGTTCTAGTAGTTCTTAGAGAAGTTCCCAAGAGAACCACCAAACCGGCTCCTGAAAGGAAGATAAAATAGGGAAATTTCTAGCTAACCAAGGTATTTGAACTTTTGGGAGATGTTGAAACTAATTGGCTCGGACCGTTGCCAAGAGGGTAAAAGACTTTTCCACTTCATATTTTCATGATCAGGAGACACGAGATGAGAATGTGAATTGTAATAATTAAGTAGTTTATCCAAGGTAGAGCATAAATAAGACAGAAGACCTCATTAAACAAACTGAAGATAACAAAACAAACCTGGACCAAATGATCAATTGCTGAATCATCACCATCATCATTAAGAGTTATACCAGCGGAAGCTTGAACACGCTGAAGCAGACCTCTATTGCCAACAAGGGTTGTTCTCGTTCTGTCCATTAAATCCTGAAAAGCAGAAGGTTCCCATTTAATTTTCAATTACTCTATCTATTTGCTTTGTAAGCCTCAAGTGGAATTTATCCACAAGGGCAGCGATCATATTTCAATAAGCAACAAGAGGAAGCAACTTCTCCCAAAACATCCCAAACTAAACAACGAATTCAAAAGGAACTACATTACAACCTAACCATAAAATTCTCAAAAGGTTTACGATGAAAAGCTCAAAGGATCACATAGTCCAAAACAACTAAGGGGTCAATAGTTCGTTTTGGAATCATAGGAACATTAAACAAGCATAACAAGCAACAGATAATTCGATTCCTGAAGAAACAATCTGCAGAACAAGGCGACAACTCCTCCGACCTGTTTAGCAGAGAGTAGTTCGCGAGATTGCTCTCGCAACGATGAAAGCTCCTCCTCGACCCTCTTAATGCGAGAAACAAGCTTCAACGGATTGACCTGAAAGCCCGTTACCATACCCCAAAACCCCAAAAGAGGAACAAGTAAAATATGAGAATTGCGCACAACCAAGAACATCCAATGGAGTTATTTCAAGACCACCCAATATGCCACTTCTGTTCAATAAGAAGGAAAAGAAGAAGCGACGTTATCTGGGTAGGCGAGGCGGAACTCCGACTCAAGCTTGTGACGAATGAGAGAGAGGTCGCGGTTGGAACGAGCAAAGAAACTCTGAAGATCGTCCACAGCATGGCCTCCTCTGCTCCCCATTCTCGACTCTTTCTCCCTCCCTCTCTTGTTCCCCCACTCTTTCCCTCCTTTTCAGAAGAAAGGAAACAAATGCATAATTTGAAATCGGCTCGTTCTCCAGATATTTTATATGAATATATTGTATGACTCATAAAATTACGTGACACTTTCACTTTAAGCCACTTTTATTTCGAGGGTTGGCCCAAATGTATATATATATATATATATATATATATATATATATATATATATATATATATATATATATATATATATATATATATATATATATATATATATATATATAAAAGTTGAAGCGCATCAAGAAGATAAACCTTTATTGGGACCTATGATGATTCTTTTGCTGATCATCCAACGGTTTAAACCACTTTTAGTTTTTATTTCTGGTGAAACTTTTAGTTTTTATTGAGATGGATAAAAAGAAAAGGATTTTCAAGGATGAAATGACTAAGTACTAAGAGATGCACCTGTTGGATGCTGTAAAACTGTGTTTGGCTGACAACGCTAAACAATATTTATTTTCAAAACAATGTTAATGCATGTTTTGGGTGATGGAAAATCTAATTTCTACGAAGCGGTGTTTTGTGAATAATTTGACCCTTCCAGATTTTTCACATAAAGTGTTGTTTTTGTCTCATCATTAAAAAACATAAACCAAGTTCCAGAAACTAAATAAGAAACCAAATTGTCACAAAATCTGATTTTTACAACCTCAAATGTTTTTGAAGCATTCTCTTACTTTGACTTGGACTAAGTTAGCAGAAGGCGAATCTCCATGCAATTGCATGAACAAGAGCCAACGCCCTCCCTTTCTTCTTTCTTCAAGGTCCAGAACTACTTCTGTGCCCTGAGATTGTAGTACATTGCTATTGTTTCCCTGTGTTTAAAGTCTTTACAATCCTTTGTTTTGCTATGTACTTCATTTGTGTATGTTGAGTCATTGACTCCCGTGACAGGTATATCTCCCTTTGTAAAAGAAGAATTTAGTTCATACAGAAACTAAACGGCCGACAGGATTTTTTACCTTCTTAACAGTTCCACCAGTTATGCTAAGTCCTTTCAAACCTACTTTGGCTCTAAGTGAAATATAAAAAAAAAAACAAAACAATTGTCAGACTTAAAAAATGCTTGTAGACCCGTCATATATTATTGCTTAGAGAGCGTGACTTTTGTAAGTTTCTGCTTTTATCTATCTCTACATGTTCAAGTAAAAAACTATATAAGCATAATAGAGCACAGCTATTAAGGTGGTGCCGGTGGCAGAATGGTGGCTGAGTTCCGTTGGCAGTGGTAGTAAACCAATCCTTTTGTGAGAGGGTTGCAGGTATTTTAGAATTTTTTTATATAAAAAGATGTACATTTTAAACTTTTGTTTTCATATAATTTTTTTAACCTTATAAAAAAAACTTTCTTTTTAATCATCAGCTATATTTTAGTCATTACTCCCCAACAAATGCACAAAACCAGTTCCGATTTATGAGGAGATCGGATGGAAGAAGGTGCTCCAACTCTGCCTGTGGGGTGGAGGGCACCGTATGGGTCGATAATTGTCGCCATCATTGGAAGCATGATAGTTGGTGGCAAAAATTGTCATGCAAACTTGAATATAGTTTGGTAGATCAGAAAACTAGCTAAAACAAAAGTTTAGGATAATTTATTCTCAAGATTTAGTTCAAGCGCTCTCTCTAGAGAGAAAGAGAGAGGGAGAGAGCTGACGAAAGGTTCGTATGGTGATGGCAGTGCTAAGATCGGACGGCCATTTCCTTTGCCCAAATTCAAGGGATGAGTCAGGTTGAACAAGGGCTAAAGAAAAGGGCTCTGATCAGCTTCGGAACCTCTACACATGAGAGAGAGAGAGCATAACATTACAGTGATGGATATGAATAGGTGAACACATACAGCGCAACAAGACAACGATAATAGTTGCATATAGAACACTGTTCAGCAAAACCACATAGCAGACAGAAGAGATGTCCCCGACCACACCCCACAGACACAGACCATAACTGAAATAAAACACAAGCACGAGCAGCAAAAGCTACAGAATTTGATCTACAGATACCATCACCTAACACCTGTACGATTACAGAAAGATAACACCACCTAACATCTACCCACCCCAAACAGAAAGATCAGGGAGTGCTGATGCTTTTCTTCACAAGATCAGGCTGAAGGTCATGAGGAATTGCACCCCCAAAGCCCGGGAAGCTACCAAACGCAGGTGGGTTGAACATGCTGGGCCTTCCTCCCGGCCCCAGCTGAGGTGGGTTCAACATTCCTGGAAATCCTCCACCAAGTGCAGGTGGGTTAAACAAGCTTGGCGCTCCTCCAAGTCCAAGTACAGGTGGGATGGACAAACCAGAACCCCCAAGCCCAGGAACTCCATTGAAGAAACCTGGCAGACCTCCTCCCATTCCCACTAATGGGTTGCCGCCGAGGCCTCCAAAGTCACCGGGGATAGTTTGAGGCTTGTCAACCTGAGTAGGCACGTTTCTTGCTTCAGTTCCTGCAAGAAGAGCAACCAGAAAGACATAAACCGCAGCTCTCATTCCAACTCTTGCCTCCATCTTCCCTTTCCCCAAAGTGCTATGCAGCACCTCCTTCTAGTGTTCCTCTTTTATAACATGATCTACGAGCCATGCCATTTGAGCGTCTTCAATTGAGCTGTCCATCGCTGTCTTAAAGAAGAACGCGCTCTGCATTCATTTCTCCTGGTCTTGTTGTTCTATTTTAGAAAAAAGAAGACATGAATGGCCACCGACTGAAACCTACGGTGCCTTGAACCTATTTGCCATCCCAACGCCATGCCTTCATTCTCTTTCTACTTCTACGTAAACCAGAGTGTCAGAAGACTTTCATGACAGGTGACAGTCATAAAAACTGCAACTGCGCTACAGTTGGAAATAGATAACATACCTTTATAAGGATTTTCACTTCTTGTTCTCTATATTAGCAAAATGATCTTCTCGAGTAAAGGAGGTCTGCCATGACTGTGTGCGTAAACAGGTTGAAGATTCAATCTATCGGTTGGCAGGCCCATTATGTTGCTCCCAGAATTTATTTAGTTCAACCTCCTAAGCAACAAAGCCATGTCAAAAAAGGAAATGGGACCAATGGATCCCACAGCACATTCTCAGGCCACTGTGTCCTTTCTATAGAGTCTAGCAAGACTCTAGAGAGGGTATCCAATCACTTCCGAGAACCTGTTACTTATAACATCCGGATGGACTTCAAGTTTTAGATGGTGCAATTCCTGTACCATACGGCATTCATGGTAGACCATCTTGTTGCTTCAACAACCTATCCATCTCTACTACCATCGACCAAATTTCTTTATGTTGCGGATGCGGACTCTCTCCACCTGCAAGGAATTCATGCATAGCACCGTTCACTTCAATCCAACTGCAACCTGCAATTTTGTGCACCATCCTATCATTCATCATCCTCCGCACTTGGCTTCCTTCATCCAATAGGCCAGCATCTCTATACGTGTTCGATATGAGTATATAACTGCCACTGTCATGTGGCTCCAATTCAATCACATGTTTTGCTACTTCTGATATGATTTCTGTGTTCCCATGCATTCGGCAAGCACTTAAAAGTGTCTTCCATATGACTGCATTTGGTTCCATTGGCATACTTTTTATTAGTTCTTTGGCTTCTTGAAGATGCCCTGCTCGGCCGAGAATATCTACCATGCAACCATAGTGCATGGAATTTGGAATTATATTGTATTTGTTGACCATGAGTGAGAGAATGCTCCGACCCTCATCGACAAATCCGCCATGGCTACAAGCATTTAAAACGCTTGTAAATGTGATTTCGTTAGGGACTAACTTTAAATCTAGAAGCCTCGAAAATATACTTAGTGCTTGATCAGAAAGTCCATGTGCTGCTAAGCCAGTGATCATAGAATTCCATGTTGACAACTCTTTCAGTGTTAAATTCTCAAACAGCTGAACGCCCTTACTGATATTTCCACATTTACAGTACATATCTAT
The DNA here is from genome assembly GCA_011799765.1 of Nymphaea thermarum. NCBI lineage: Eukaryota > Viridiplantae > Streptophyta > Magnoliopsida > Nymphaeales > Nymphaeaceae > Nymphaea > Nymphaea thermarum. The sequence continues at coordinate 46,297 of JAANDH010001127.1, forward strand.
CAAAGCGGACCCAAGAACACCATCTATCTCGACATTCATTTTCTCAATATATGCATGGATCCACTTTCCTTGAGCGAGAGCGCCCAACTGTGCAACAGCTGGAAGAACACTCACAAGCGTCAATCTGTTTGGTTTTGCTTTCACCACCTGCATCTCATAAAATAGATCCAAAGCTTCCTTGAACATGCAGTTCTGAGAATAACTAGAAATCATGGTCGTCCAGGAAACGACATCTTTCTGAGGCATTTCATCAAAGAGTTTCCGACCCTCCTCTACCTGTCCACACTGCATGTAGCCCCGGATCATAGAATTCCATGCAAATCCGTCTTTCTCGGGCATTTCATCGAACAACTCACGGGCACGTCTCATGTCCCCATTCTTCACGTACCCATTGATCAAAACAGTCCACGAAACGCTGTTTCTCTGAGACATTTCGTCGAACAGTTGGCGCGCCACGTCCATTTCGCCGGTTCTGCAATACCCTCGGATCATATCATTCCAAGGAACAACACCCACCGAACCAGAGCACCTGACAAAGACTTTCATGGCATCCACAATCTCCCCCAAATCAACGTACATCCGAACAAGTGATCTCTGCACGTAGTCATCGCCATCCAGTGCGCGCTTCACAGCACAGGCGTGGCATTGTCTGCCCTCTTCAATGGCAGACAATCTAGTACAAGACTTGAACAAGAAAGGGAAGGTGAAGCGATCAGCGAGAAGATGATCGTAGCAGAGCATGCGGCAGAACAGAAGTATGGCCTCTTGGGCGTCCTCGCCTTGAGCATACCCTCTCAGCATCGTGTTCCAAGCAAAAGGCGTCGGCCGCTCGATGCCATCGAACACCGATCTTGCGTAAAGCATGGATACTGAGACTGGGGAGGCGGCGCAGGCTTCGATGAAGTGGTTTACGCGTGCAGGGTGGGGAGATTTTATCACGCAGGCGTGAAGCTGGTGTAGCTCCTTCGCGGCTGTGCATGAACGCAAGGGAGGGAGAGAGAGGGAAGGCGCATCGCCATGGGAGTTCAACCATGGGTGCTGCAGGGTAGGAATCGGTGACGACGAAGCCATGGCAGCACCCCCAACATCCGCATGCACACTGACGGGAAGTGGCTTCACTAAACTGGCAGATTATTTCGTATCTGTGATCTGAGAATCCTGACCGCTCATTGCTCTTGCTGGATCGCAATGCATGGCGGACGGCTTCTCGCTTCTTACAAATAATTTCTTTTCTTATAACGATATGCCAAAGTTTTTCGTGATGTAATAAAAACACATTCAAGTTTTTTTTTTCACACATTTTTGGCAATTAATTTAATCAGATATAAAAAGTTTATAAAACATCAGATTCATTGGCCCTGAAAGAACAAAGTTCTCAAGAGAAGTCGAACTTAAATTGAAAGTTGGAGTCTTAGAGAACTGTGAAATTCGCATTGTAAAACTTTTTGATGATTTTTTCTTCATTGTTTGATTACTAGAATAGGCTCCTCTAAAAAGCACATTTAAAAAAGGATTCTATCGAAAAAAAAAAGTCTAATCCTGACCAGGAATCGATTGGTACCACTTATAACAGGCAATTTGGCTTTTCTTTAGAGAGAGAAAGAGAGAAAAAAAAATTTAAGTTAATGGATGTTGGATGTTGTCTACAGTTAAGAATTAAAAATTTGTTGCTAAAAATAGTTGTTACCAAATTACAAATATTTTATGGTGCTTTTAATTATAGTTTATGATGTTTTTTTAAGCTATTCGACAACATCTACCATCCAACATAGTTGAATTATTGTGTGCATGTATATATGGAAGAAGTGAAATCCTCTGGCCATTTAGATGTCCATCCAATTACTATTAGATAGAATAGCTGATGGATTGCGTCCGGTAGTGTGTTATGAGAGATTAAACAATTTGTTCATCCAATCTTGTATATAAAAATTTATATGTATATGTACAATCTTCTGACTATATTGACCTCAAGAATACATTAGATAGGGCAATTGAATACTCCATCCAATGGAGTGACAAGTAGATTTCTCCATTCAAATCCCCACCTAAGTCCGCAACTCCTCTATATATTATACAATATTAGGAGAAAATTTGGTGTTTGTTCACGTTTCCCTTTATCAAGCTTCACAGATTGGTCACACGGCAGCAGAGGCGGAGCCAGAATTTTTTCTAGGGTCAGGTCAAGACGATTCGAGGGCCGGGCTAGGGTCGGGCCAAGAGGAGCGACAAAAAGCGACTGATCGAACTAAGTTAAAAAATTTTGATTTTTTCAATGTAAATTTTTTTTTTTCTGCGCTCACCCAGGCCATGACTCGAGCAAGCCCCCGCTCCCTCCGCCCCTGCACGGAAGGAACACGTCGCCTCCTTGTTCCTCCGGCGGCTAAGCCACCGGAAAGTTCGGTCCTTATTTATTTAAAGATAAGAGTAACGTGACTAGCACTAATGCTTTTCGCTGACAAAACGAAACGACAGTAGAGTAGAACCGCCGACCCTTCTGCTGAATATATTTGTTTTATGAAGAACGGTGTGCTGCTTACGAAACTAATTCGAGATGATGCCGCCGTATATTCCCCCATCCCCCATTTTTATTCAAAGCTCAGGGTTCCTACTGAATTTGAAGTTTTTTTTTTTTTGTCTATTTTTAAGCACAGAATTCAATTCAAATCCAACATTTATTGGATTTTGTTGCTGTTCTAGATCCAAACAGGTTGCAACCAGCATTGATTTTTATGACTCCTCATGCCAATTTTATTATATAAGTGAAAACGTCATATTGATATTATTTGAACCGAGGTCAATGAAACCATGATTAGTTTGATGAAATTGAAACTAGAAGCCAAGCCTCAAAACATGATTGGAGAAGTGGGGATCAACCTTCTCAGAGATGATTCATTAAGAAAGACAATATTAGATTCAGAAACAGTTTCTTTAGAAAAAACACACACACACACATATACACACACAAACACACCTTTACGAGCACGGGAACGGCATCACTCAACGATTATTCCAACCAACTTGAGCTGCTAATAGTTTGGAGGATTCATCCACTTGTCGGCAGCATGCGGATGGATAGCACGTGGAATTGTTTCGTCCCTAGATAGCATAGGTGGGACCTCGACTGCATCATACCTTTCGAAACCCATACTTGTGCCCCTTCTTTTCAATAGAATTGCACGACAGAAGTAAGTTTATCGTGGCCCATTAGTTGGTGATGAACATATTTGTCATCTATCTAGTACTAGTCTGTAACTTTTTCTCTTTGTTTTTCTCTCAACCATCCATCATCATAAATCAAACAACCCTCATAAGTAAGTTGGATGATTCCGAATAGTCCGAGTCACCGTTCACTCGCTCATTTTTACAAGTTAATTTCATTAAACATGCACGAAGCAAGTAGGAACATGCAGGATCGGGAAGAGTTTGCTCTCGAGAAGATGAGGTTGAAATGCGTGCAGAGAATATGAACAAGTTGAAGTGGATCACCATGGAAGATACCCATGTTGATTTGGCAACTAGTTGCATCACATGCTTCTGGTGAGAAAAACTCAGCTAAATGCTTGTACCAACTGTGGTGCTCCTTAATTAAAACACAAATTTTAGGTCAAACATCACATCATTGGTCTCAATTCAAACCTTCTAGCCATAGTAATGATGAGAAGTGTGAATTTTAAAATCTTCATTGGATAGCAATTAGCAATCAGATTTTTAGAGGAAGCACTTGTCACGTTAGATCCTCATGTCTTGTTTCCAAGGTTCTCAAACGAAGGAAAGCTTTTCCTAGGAAATTTTTTCTTAGCATATGGCGATAGTAGACTTCGAGCTATCACTCAATTGAGATTCAATTGGATAAAAAGTTTTACTAGAATTCTGTGATAAGAACTTAGAGAGGGCCAGAGACGTAATCGACGGGTTTCGGGTGAACAAGAAGAATATTTCATCTTACTGCTCAGCTGATAGCCGAAGCCCCCGCTCTTCCCCCTCATTCGTCAAAGTACATGCTTTAAATGATTAATTGGTGCGTGTTTTTGCTGAAAAAGAAAAATATCTATGATTGGAAAAGACAGAATGTGGGAAATGGCAAGTGTTTCCATCATTTCCCCCTTGACTTTCTAGCCTGTTTATGCACATAAAATCTCTAATCTAAGATAAGTTCATATTAATCAAAAGCGAGCTGTGCTGTTTTTAATATCAACTTCAAGTCCCACGTCAATATCGTTGTGTCACGCCGACCTAGAGGATCGAATTTGAAACCTGCAAGTTGTGTGAATCAAACTAGAAGAATTCTTTTGATTTTAATTATTTTTTGCATGAATGTTGAGTTTTTAAAATGTTTTTGAAAATTTCAAAACCGATTCGGCCGATTCACCAAATCAGCCGCTTGGCTTGGCTGCCGATTCAATTTGCGGGTCCAAGAGGCAAGACTTTGAAAAAGCGTAGGGTTGACGACCTGGGTTTCCTTTCAAACACGGAACATGGTCTTCTCCTTTCATTTCCATTCAAAGAAGTGCGTGGATTTTGACGTTCTTAACGTGCCAAGTTTTACCAGGAAGAGAAGCTTCTTTGGAAGTTTGAAAAGTCTTGGAGGGCTCTTGTTCTGGAGTTGGTGACCAAACTGGCTTGGAATTCTTCGTTCTTCTGTTCTTCTCCGGGTCCGAGTTATCGCATTCGGGTCAGATCCGAGATCCGAGACACTTAAATGCATTCCGTTCCCGATCGAGATGAAACAAAATTCAGTAATTATTGAACCGGATCCGACCCGTTTGCAACTGTAAGTACGGGTCATGTGCGTTTGTTCCCAAGAAATGGCGGTCCACGTTCGGAACTCACGCGTGGCGTGGACCCCGCGTCCAAGAGGCAAGAATCCCGTCGGATTGTTTTGTTCCCCCAAGCTTTTACGTATATTTCGATTTAAGGTCTCCATTGTAGCAGTAATTTCAAAACATCGCCTCACAGGTTTTTTTTTTCGTCTTGGAGTGGAGCTAAGCTAAGGAGGGGTTGATTGGGGCCCGGGCCCCCTCAATTTTTTTTTTTTTAATTTGAATGTAAATTTTAAAATATTTTATTTATCTTACATACAATTTTTGAAAAATAATATTTTAACTCCAGTTAAATTTTTTAAAGTATAACTCGATCTTTTTCATAAAAAAATTCTGGTTCTGCGAAGCTGGCCGTAACAATAGCCAAACATACATGGGAATTATGGCAATGGACCAAAAACCTTCATAATCTCATATGTTAATCGAGACATATAACTTGTTTCTTTAGGACCTATTTGGTGAATGGAAATTGAAATAGTTACTATTACTATTCCATGAATATACCATTAAAGTATATTCACAAAATACTTTTTAACGTGTTTGAAGAATCTACTTTCATTTTTTTATCCATATTTATGAAACACTCACATGTTGTTCATAATGTCAAACAACACTTTATTTTCATAAACAACACTTTACAATAGATAATTTGAAGCATATTTTGATAAACACAACTGGATTCTTCAGGTCGAGCCTATCAAGTTTAAATACAACTAGAGGTGTGTGAAGATTCTATTTCAATGATCCAAAAAGAACCAAAAACATGTTATATGCTATATGGCATTTAGGAGGACCATATGTTTTGAATGAGAAACGATGAAAATGTCTCTATTAGTCACATGGAATTAGAAATGATAAAAATGCGAATGAATGGGACACCGCCTATAAAGACAAAAGTAAAACTAAACAATATCCTGAAAAAGGGAGAGGATCCGATGGGCAAAATCACACGACGGGACCGGTGTTTTGAGATTACGAACAAAGGGAGGGACCTGACGCAAATTTTACTCAATAGTTTAATATGGTGTGTGGGAAACAGCTGCACAGTTGCCATGTTAAAATTGGGGACTACGAGTGAGTCCGTCCATTATAAAAGGAAGGAAGGGAAACAACAACAACGGCTGCGCCTGGAGGTAGGAGAGGTACCGGTGGAGGAGGAGAAAGAATTTTTATTTTTTTTATTTTTCTGCTTAAGAAGGGAGAGAGGGCTTGGTCAGAGTCTCGAACTCTTTCTCAGAGGGTTCGGTCACCGAAGCCCTCAGAGATTTCGTGATCGTTTTTGAGATTTTGAAGCAACAGAGGCAGAGAAACAGTTTCTTCCTCACCACAGAGAAACAGTTTCTTCCTTCTCTTTCTTCTTCCCCATATCTCGGCTGAGAGGAAGGAGAAAAGGGGAGGGTTCTTTGTCCCCTGGTGGTGATGGATCGAGTGGGCATCTTCCGGAGGAGAGGAGGAGATGGGTCTGTGGTGGCGGAGACCACCATCACCACCACCACCGCCGCCGCCGCCACCACCGCCAGCGAGAAGGAGAAGAAGGTGGAGGGGGAGAAGGAAGGGGAGAGGAAGTTCGAGTGCCGATTGGTCAAGTACGAGGCGTTGCCGGACTACTTGAAGGATAATGAGTTCATACTGGACCATTACAGAGCGGAGTGGCCTCTCAAGGAGGCCATCCTCAGCGTCTTCTGTTGGCACAATGAGACTCTCAACATATGGACGTACGCCTCTCTCTCTCTCTCTCTCTCTCTCTCTCTCTCTCTCTCTCTCTCTGAGATTTCATTCTGCATCTCTTCTTATATTATTGTTAGAAAAGCATGAACGAGTTATCAAATTGATGATACGGCAAGAAATGATGGGTTGGGAATGGCCGAATTTGCAGGCATTTGGCAGGCTTCCTGCTCTTCTTCCTCCTTACCATCTTCAACTTCCTGGAGACGCCCGATCTGCTTCCTGATTTGTCATGGTCTCTCTCTCATTCTCTCTTGCGGTCTCTGTCTCGATTTTTTGTGTGGCTGTGAATTTTTTAGCTGATGAAATCTGTCTGGAAACGTTAAAATGTACAGGTCCCTGCCACCTCATTCCAACGCGACCAGCTCGGACAACTTGTTCTATGTAAGTTGGTTTAGATTCTCTGACTTTTACCACATTAAAATAATAACTTGACGTTTTGCTTTCTACCAAGATCAGGATCTTGGTCGTGCTTTTCTCACCAAGGTCTCGAGCTTGTAGGAAAAAAAAAAAAAAAAAAAAAAAAAAAAACTTTTTCTCTTGATCTGTTCTCTCTTCTTTGTTATTCAAGAAGCAACGGCGAAAGAAAAAGAGATCAAAACTCGGTTCAACTCCGACTCCTAGAAACGAGGAGTCGCCATTAACGTCGGTCCTCTTGTAGGGCTTTTTACCATGTAGCTGCACGCACCGTTTTCGCGTTTGGCATCACGAAAATCACGGCAGAGTTCCTGATATCACTCACGAGCAGAGGGGAATCTCCCAGCTAGGGATCGTAGGGTGGTCCTGACACCTACTATGGCCCAAACAGATCGGATCCCGTTTAGTAAAATGGACCAAAGGTGAAGGTTTGATCCAAAACCTTGCCATCCGGTCTGACTCGTGCGTGCTAGGCAGACCCGGTCTAGGTGGGAATCGAGTCACCCCAAATTTGGGCCCCACAAAAATTACCAGATCCTGTCATATGGTAACTTGGTGGTCGCTTGATTGATAGCCAAGTCCTTTTTTTAATGTTTATTTACTTGGAACCAAGTTAAAAATCTTACAGCTATACTCTTATTCCCTTCAAAATCTTCCGGTCTTATACATCTTTCAACTTTGGTATTTTACTTGCTATCATTTGCAACAAATATATATATATATATATATATATATATATATATATATATTAAAATGTGATTGTAACCATGAGATTTGAACATTGAATTCCTTAAGTACGAGTGATCTTAATGTGTCCTTTCTAGCTTGCTTGGTAGCAGTAACAACTCATAAATGTGCTCCAAAAGAGAGAGTAACAACTGTTATTACTATTGCCATACAGGATATCTTCGAGTTAAGTTAATATGATTTATTTCAATGTGCAGCTGGTTCAGAGGGATGCTCTACAAGCAGGGCCGGAAAGCGGGAGGAAGCATGGTGGAGCACCGAGATGGCCATGGCTGGTTTACCTGGTGGGGGCGATGTTGTGTCTGCTCTGCAGCACGCTCTCCCACCTGCTTGCCTGCCACTCCCACAAGCTCAACCTCTTCTTCTGGCGACTCGACTACGCCGGCATCTCCCTCATGATCGTCACCTCCTTCTTCCCTCCCATCTACTACGTCTTCCTCTGCCACCCACTCTGGCGCCTCGTCTACCTCTCCTCCATCGCCACCCTGGGCGTGTTCACCGTCCTCACCCTCCTCACCCCTGCCTTCTCCTCCGCGCAGTTCCGGCCGTTCCGCGCGGCGCTCTTCTTGGCTATGGGGTTCTCCGGCGTGGTGCCGGCGGCGCACGCCCTGTGGCTGAACTGGGACGAGCCGCACTGCCTGCTGACCTCCGCCTATGAGCTGGCCATGACCTGCTTCTATGCAGCAGGGGCGGGGTTCTACGTGAGCAGGGTGCCGGAGAGGTGGAAGCCCGGGGCTTTCGACATCGCGGGCCACAGCCACCAGATCTTCCATGTGCTTGTCATCGCTGGAGCCTTGGCCCACTATGCTGCGTCCCTCGTGCTGCTCGACTGGCGTGACCGGACCCCATGCCTCCCCGCCATCTAGCCGGAACGCACCAGTTCTTTCATTTTTTTGCCTCCATCTTTCTTTTTCTTCTTTTGGGTTGTTAATGGTGGTTGCTGGCCCAGGATCGATCTTCAGTTCCTTAAGTCCATGTGATGTGAGGAAGATGATCATGGAAACCCACATATCATCATTCATTCATGGTTTCTGTAATGATGTAATGAAAGAAAGGAGCACCCATTTGGAAATGAAATGAAATCAAGCAAATTGGCATTAAAAAAGCTTCCAAGGACCAACATGGTTGAAAATTGAGCTTCTTCTCCTCTTCTTCTTCTTCTTCTTCTTGCTTGACAGAGAAGACATTAGATTGTTTTGCCTAATAAATTATAACGAAAACTAAGTTCTATAATTTGTGCCAACTCGTAGATTTTAGACCACCATTATTCACAGGCCTCGGTTAGTTTTGCAGAGAAAATTCTGAGATGGTTGGCGAATCTTTCTGTGTAACCAGGAACATACTTTATCAACGAGTTGGTATCGTTTCGCTTTCTGTTTGCTTCATTTTGCTTTTGTTTTTCCCAACGGGAACATTTCAGGGCTCTTTACATGGATCTCTTAATAGTGTAACCAAGCATCGGACACTGCAATAGCCTTTAGAACGTCAGGATCAGTCGCTAAAATATGACCCTTCATCAACCAACATGCAGATATTATAATAATAATGATAGTAATATACGTTTTAATCTTGATATAAAAGTTAATTTAAAAATTAGGATTATCAAATACAAGTTTGCCAAACGCGTCGGTATGACCCCGTTTTATATCATCAAAAAAATATTACTGTTCGTGTGTGTATGTGTGTATATATGTATATATATATAGCCCTTGCTTCATGCTTGTATTGCGCAAAGCCAACTATGTCCAGCCAGATTCCATAATTGCACCAAGAGTTCCATGTCTTTTCTTATATAATAAACAAAAGTTTTCTTCATAAAAGAGGTGGATGTCCTATAAAGAAAGCTCATGTTGGCCTACAATCCCTTGTTTGTTTTTGCTTTTATAGAGGAAAACTTATTTTATAGCTAATCTTTGGCATTTGCCCTTAAAAGTTGTCCCATTTTTTTAAAAAATCTTTTTTGATGCCCATCAATGCTTGTTGTAGGAATTCTCAAAATTGAAACTTTTCAATAACGTTTGCTGTCTCGGCAAGTGGGTCTTCAAAGTGCTCCTTCAAATAGTTGCAAAAAAATATTAGATGTTGAAGCATATTTGGCAGTTGAGATGGAATATTAAAGATTAATGAGCCATTCAAGTATGGCAAACAGAGATTACATTTTTGTCCTTAGGTGACTAATCAACCACTCGAGCAAGAGCCGAAGCACCTCCTATGCCTCTAGGGTCCAAAGCTACGTTGGTATCAAGCAGCGAGATCTCTATGACCAAACTCTCTACTTCGATAACCTCCTTCCTTGAGCCGAATTCACACAGTTTCCTAGATTTTTGGAATTGAAAACTTTTAAGCAATATTAAACCATTTAATGGGCAGCCTTCTTGAGAAGAAATTGAGTAAATTTTTGCTGAGAGCTGACCGCCATGAGGATAACATCATGAGACTCAATCAGATATGAATTTTTTTTATTCAAAGTCAAATCTGAATATGTGAGTATATGAAAAAACAGATATGATTAAGGATATATCTGATCCGTTGACATCCCTGAAACTAGCAGTGGTCATTTATTCATAGATATTGCCCAGACTAATCAATGTCATTGATTTTATTTTGTTATGATTTAAAAAAGAAAACGATCATTAAGCATTTGATAGTTCAGTGCCGAAACATAATTTCGTTAGAAAATATATACAGCACTTGTATTATCTATCATTACTTTCTATCTCTGTTTCTCTCTCTCACCCACTCAAACAAGCTCTTCATTTTTAAAGCAAGAAGTATTGAGTAAAAGAAACAACTAAAACATCGCCACACGTTTCTTTCTCGTAGCTAGGCAAGCATGGGTTTGGTGGTCTGTTACCAAATTATGGCATATATGAAGGCGTGCACGTCATATGTTGAATGCCTGACCCTTTCCAACCTGAAAATTTCTTCACCAATCCACTACATACGTACATGTCTAGATCTTGAATTGGCAAACATATATTATATTATATTATATTATATTTTATATATATATATATATATATATATATATTGAATATGAAAATTTAAGTGTATTGAACCATCTATAGAACGTACGATTACAAAACATGTAAACCCAAAAGTTTACAACTGTCTAATTTTCAAAGACCTGCATTGCAAGTGTATATTTGTAGATTATCAGATCATCTTAATTAATGGAGAAGTTGTGACCTTGCTGTTGTATGCTGCATTTGGTTTTCCAAAGATGGGTGCATTAGCTGAGACAAAACTTCAGCAATGCATGATTCTACTTGGTTTTGGATCTACATCAGATTTAGACTTAAACAATGGTGGAAATACTTGAACACGTTAGATCGATAAATGAGAAAAACGCAGTCGATCGGAAACCTGACACCTTTCATGTTCTCCTGTCAAGATTTTTATTCACGAGTCCTTTCAAGATCGGATATGTGTTGTGTGTGCCTCCAAATATAAATGTGCTGATCTTAAATCTCATTTTAACTTTATACTAACTAAATTTGCCCTAATAATTAACTTATAAAATGGCATTGTATATACTGATAAATCATATTATTTCTTTGCAAACTACCAAATTTATACAACTTAAAGAGACTAAAGGGTTTCTAATATCTATTCATTTTGCAAGTAATTGAAGAGGCGACGCAACTGTGGCTTTCATGCATGTCCCCCAGCAATGAATCCCTAAAAAAGATCATATGTACATTTTATCACAGACAATGAGGAAACCGGTTCCAAGAAATCTTCCTTTTTTGTGAAAGTTTGGGGAAGATGACTGCTTTATATATGTCTTGCAGATAAATGCAGAGAACCCTCTTGACAGGTGCCCCCAGAGAGTTATGTTTAAGTTGGAAACTGAAAAAATAAGAGGCGGCATAAATAAAATTTTGAATAATATAGATCTAGCAAATGATGCCAATTACCATGGCAGGTAGGTGCCTCTACATGTGAGACCATGCCACATTAATGCAGTTCAGAGTTTGTTATTCTGGCTTTCATTTAGTGCAAGACATGAAAACAGCCTACTTATTTCCTTTTTGATGTTACACAGAAAGCGCTCACATGAGTTGTTGTTGTTGTCCAATAAATGTGTCCATTCCACAAGTCGGGGTCGAAGACTTAGGGGAGTGTTTGATAGTCTTTGATTTGAGATCCTCGGGATTTGAGAACCGTGGATTTAAGATCAGACCCTCCCCTCCTTGATCTTAAATCTGAATTTGAATGTTTGATAGCCTTTGATTTGAGATCCTCTGAAAACCGTGGATTTAAGATCAGACTCTCCCCCTCCTTGATCTTAAATCTGATTTTTTTTTAGTGCAAAAACGTAAAATTAAGATCTTATGTATGGAACTTAGGTGTGACCTAGAATCCTTAGTTTGATAAGCCATAGATTTCATCATGAACCTTTTGCATATGTAAGCAAAAAACATGTCATTCAATCCATATTAGAACCATGACATTCAAATCCAGAGTAATTAAACACCACATTTGTCGCAGGCAAAAGAATGCTAATTTTTAGGCATTGTTTACTACAAGTACCTTTCCAGGTCTCTGGCTTTCTCATATCCTCAGATCATAGTTTATTTGCAGTTAGATGAAGATTTAACTACTGTATTTCCTAATCCATCACAAGCTTCTGGTTGATGAAAGTAATCATGAAAACAAAATCAGAAGGCTTCTCGTTTCATTATGTTGTAAATTGTAATGACGGAAGTAATTAGAATTTCTATCCTAAATAGATGTGTGTGTGTGTGTGTGTGTGTGTGAGAGAGAGAGAGAGAGAGAGCGCTTGTGGGTAGTCTTAATCTTGGGACTCTCATCTTGATGTGATTCTAAGAACACATGATCTATATAAAGATTCATGTTTTTTCGGACATATAAGATGCATTTTTGAAGGAAAGAAACCAGACAATTTATTTTAAAATTCTACAATATATTATTTTATGCTTAAAATGTGTGTTGGGTGTAAAGGTTACTTCCATATATAGAATAACTTGTAGAAAAATGAGTAAAAAAAACAGAAAAAGAAAAAGAAAAAGAGAGCTACTTGGGCTTCAAGACTCTTTTGCAAAAACTTCTCCTCCTTCAGAAAGTCTAGGTTTGGTTTTTCTCTTTAAATTGTTTCGATAAAAAAGGAAAGTGATTTTAAGTTTATTAAAGGACCTGATACTTCACAGAAGGCTTTACTGCATGAAACGAGTGGATTCACCTGCAAGGATTTGCACATTGAATTTATGGGTTATCAGTCATACCATCAGTAAGTAAATCAGTAACTACGACAATTCGAATGACGCCACCAGCAAAAGAATCGCCGGCCGAACAGATGGTTAATCTGATAAGAGGTCTGCCATTAACCAGCCTGTCTTTCTCTAAAGAAAAAAGACAATCGAATGCTTTAGGAGAAAGGGCCTAATTTTCCCTTTACAATATCATTCATTGTAAGTGTGTTTAAAAGATGCAAGAAGGCCATCCACCACTTCAATTGCTTTACCAATTTTAAAGAAACATACATCGTTTCCAGTTGAAGAAGTATTCTCGCTTCTCTGTTTGCGTTAATTCTTCGAGTTCGACCGTTGCCTTCTTAATTCAAGCCGCTTTTCTTCCTTCAGTTGCATAAACAGAAGAAAAGATAAAAATAAAAAGTAGCAATTGCAAGAGCCAATCTCAAAGTGCTACATCAGATCTGTACTGGCTTCTGCAATTCCTTCCATTAGCACTTGATTCTTCTTCAGCAATGCATCGTGGTAGCAAAGTTGAATCGATGCAACCCAAATCTAAATTAATACCAAACTAATTTCCTTTTCTTTTTCTTTCTTATTTCATCAAACAATAACCAATTAATGGCCCCAGATTCCCCATACATTTGGTCTTCTCTGATTTTTTCTTCTCATGCATGATGATAAAAAAAAGCTATCTTTGGCCTCTCATGGATAAATGCCATGTTCAAAGGAGAACAGAGACTCTGCAAAGGGACTATACTCGTCCAGGTATTCGACGTTGCTCAAATCATCAAAAATCCTGTCGACGTCACCGAATCCATTGCTATAACTACAATAATCCTGATACTCAAAATAAGTATGAATATCTTCCAGGAAATTATATGCCCCAAGTTCATCAGATTCAGGCTGCGTCTCCCTGAGATCGGCCGAGCTCCTCTGAATCATTTCTTTGAGAGTTGATGATTGCAGAAGGAGGCCGATTGTAGAAGCAGCATCTGTGTTGGTTTGCGGCTGCGGAAGGTGGTGGTTGTGGTAAGGCTGCTGCTGCTGGAAACCAGAGATCGAGTCTCCAATGCTACTCGATGGCAGCTCAGTTGGTGGTAATTGCATGCTAGATTCAGTTTCAGGACTGCTGTCTGTGCTGCTGATGCTGATCAAGTTACTGTTGATGACACTGCTGTTTTCATCTGCGGTAGTATTGCTGCTGGTGCAACCGGAACCTGCAGCACTCGGCTTGATCCATTTCATATATCGACTCAGATCGAAGTTGGTGACGGCGTTTACGCCTCGGTATTCAATGGCCGCCATGTCGTAGGCGGTTGCCGCCTCTTCCTGGGTCGCTGACCAGTAAAAGAAGAGAAAACGATGAAGATAATTGATGAGGACAGCAATAATAGTAACAAAAAAATACCGTTCAATAAATTCTACAGTTGGTGCACATACAAAGCATTTGGTGAGGAATTTAAGGGATGAAAGATGTGGTTGGATGGTTTGGGAGGTTGGGGAACTTTTAGGTGAGAGTTAAGGAGAATACCATATGTTCCCAAATAGAGGTATTTGTTACCAAGTACTCGGCCAATTCGCGCCTCCCATCGCCCATTGTGGTGGTGCCTGCATAATTAATAACATGAGGCAGAGACGTAGGAAATTGCAGGGAAACTGAACTTTCATGACTCAACTTAATTGCCGACTGTGATTCATATTTGAGGTTGACAGTTGCATGTGCTAAAAGCCAACCATCAAGACCAAATATACATGTATATGTCTCAAGTTTCAGTTCTATTTATAATCCATCATTTTCTTAAAGGTTTGCAGTCCAACTAATGGCAGGAAAATCGAAAAACCGAGGATTTTTTTTTTTCAATGGAAATCTTATTTGAAATTTGGAAGATCCCATTACAGTTAGGAAATTAACAAAAGATTCAGAGTTGATCACTGAGTTGGAGATGTCTATCCTTACCTTGCAACTCCTCGGTATTTCGATACACCTCTGGAGAAGCCGCTGCTTTTCCTGTTTTGGTAGCTTTAATTAGTTCAACAAATTTGCTAACGGAGCAAATTTCATCAAAATTCGTGAGCAACTTTTACCTTCTCAATGAACCAATATACTCTTCCCTTGACAGACCTTCCATCTCCTTAAGCTCATCACTGTAAGTAGATATCTAACACGAATAGGACACCAAGATCAGGACTAGGCCTTTTATATTTACAGTGAAAGAACAGATAGTTGTTTTGAAGAGGGTATCCCCAATAATACTGACAGGAAAATTAAGCTGTGTGCCATTTCCCCAGTACTTTAATGCTGCAAGATCATAGGCACGTGCTGCAGCTTCTTCTTCATCATATGCACCTGTGACCACTCTCAATTTTAGTCTTCCTCCACCAAGAAATTTCATAGCCACATGGCCACCAACAATTACCAACTCAATAAATTTAAAACTGAGAAGTTGCAGGGCAGCACTCACCAAGGTAAACTGCACCACCGGTTAAAATTTCAGGGACAGTCCAGAAAAAGAGATGTCAGAAAAGAAATTAGTTGAAGTTGAGGTACAAGCAAGAAAAGTCTAAGAAGTATGTGACCAATTGAATGGAAAAGGAAAGACAGAAGCAGAAGAAGCTGGTGAGAGCTTCATACAAACCTTGCCGTCCTTTCTTGTTCTGAGACTCGTTCCAACAGTTCCTGTCCCAGAGATGTGCTTCGTAACGGCCGGTCCAGCGGTGCCTGAAAATGGCAGATTCCAGACTCAGACCCAGTTCACATTCCAATGTTTAAGAAAAAGAAAGATCATCAGGTTGGCACCCATGATCACAAATCTGTGCTCAAATTCTACTGTGTAGAAATGAACTAATTAACAATCACGATCAACAGAAAGTTCACGAAACAGAGGACATGAACAATGCTGCTTAGGCAAAAGGCAGGCATAAGAAGACAGGCATCGCATTTTTGTAATGCAGAAGATGCGAAACTGTACTTAAGCTATACACTGTACACATACAGCGACTCTTATGTTACAATGAAGCATCACTGATTAGACAATCTCTGCTTCACAATCAATGCAGTCCGTCTGCAACTGCACCCGCAGAAACAAGAAGGAGCTGAAAACAGCGTTTCCTGTCAATTCCACGAAAACCAAGAAACCAAAGAGTTTCCAAGGCCGGAAGAAGCTTCAAACACCTGGTCACTCCTCGGAAAACGGAGCTCCTCTGAGGAGGGGAATCCCTCGGCACAGTCTTCCTGGTTCTCTTGGGCTTCACACCTGGATTGCTGCCGCCCAGGTGGTTCTGATACTCCTGCTGTTGGGGCGAGCTCTTAGTCATGGTGGCACCACCCTTGGTTGGCAGCAGAGAGGATCGAATCAATCGAATAAATACGGAAACAGAGAGGAGGCAGAGGGGAGGGGGAGCAGTAGACTTTCGGGAGTCCAGTGATTTCTTGCTACGTTCACGAGATGATGGCACAATGCTCGGAGCTGCAGATCCTCCTCTTGGGCAGAGCCGGTGCCCATCTGCCAGCTAAATAAACTCTCCCTCTCACTCCCTCCCAAATGGCAACTTTCAGAAACACAGAGAGAGAAAGAGAGAGAGAGAGAGAGGCCCACCTTCAGCTGTCCTGATGCCATGGGAGAGCCCCCACCGTGGTTTAACCTAACCCCAACAAACTGCGGGGGGCCCCTGCCATTGTTCGACCTACCCAACCAACAGCTTGACAGAGGCTCGGAGGACCAGGTCATGGCGGCCGCCTGAACCCCATTGGCTCCCTCTCATGTGCACCGCATGCGCCCATTTCCAATAACTATCAAACTGGTCGGAGCCCAACTAGCAGCCGCTCCTCCAGCGGGCTTGCATCTGGCCCTCCCTATGGCTATCTCTCTCTCTCTCTCTCTCTGCGGGTCCAATCCAATGGAGACCAGGTTGGACTCCCTAGCACCGGCTTGATTAATAAATGCACATCTTAGGCCTGAAAAAATGGCGTTTGCCCAACCATCAATTGACGCGCTTGGATTTTAACTTACTAACTGTATCGTTGCCCTAAATGAAAGGATGCATCTGCTCAGCCTTCGTTTATGATATTAAAAACTGTATGCAAAAGCTTGTACATCCTAAGAGAGTTAAAAGTCATGGGGCCGTGTCAAAGAGATATTTAAGTGGTAGCCTTGAAGGGTATGATGCACCGACTCGGGCTAGTGGCTCGTAAATGGCGGGTTATTGGTATGAGTAGTATGAGTGCCAACTTTTTTTTTTTTAAGCAAGAAAAAGTAGCTGTGGATAGTATTAGCCCGGGGAAAAGGGTAGGGAGGGGGCCTTGGTTCCCTATTGGCCCTTGTTGAAAATGTTCCCAATGTAAATGGAGGGTATGCTTTTCGGTTTTAGGTATAGTTTAATGTATGACAAATAGTTCAATGTCAGCCTCTTTTTTCCCCTTTTTCAGTTAGGTGAACCCCTATATCTTAAACTCTTGACCCTTTTTAACTTGAAAGTGGTTTTGAGTTTCAACTAGATGGACTGGTGGAGGAACTTCTAATTGACAGCATAGTGTCTTTCTTTATTTGTTTAAATCATATATATATATATATAATTAAAGTGTTTTTTTTTTTAATATAACCTAAGTTGAACATTTGTTAGACCTTAATGGTGTTTTTATAATAAGAAAAAATGTAAGGCCCCCATGGTATGATAATAAAAAAAAATCAACATCTTTCATTAAAACAACTTGAATCAAAACATGTTTATGTCAAAATAGTCTTTATAAATATATTATGATGTTTATATTGTATTTAAAATACTTTTTGAACAAAAACGCAATACCCTGGTTCGTATTCCTGACCTAAGTGTCTGATTTTCACCAACTTTTCTCTCTCTCTCTCTCTCTCTTGCCCTATATATATATATATATATATAACACAAGAACATTAATCTTGATTTATAGTACAATGAAAGTTTATACTGCTTTTTTTCCAAAGATTTATGGTAGTTTTAGCAAAAGATTTTAAATTTTTAATCATCCAACAACGTCTAGTGCATGCAGACACATACACACACAAAAGGAGGAGGTTGTGAGAGAGATAGAGAGACAGACTGAGTGAGTGATTTTCACAATTTTCAAATTTTTTCGGCTTTTTGGTATTCGATGAGCATAAAGTGCAAAGTCTTGTATTACAACCAGATCATTCAAGCTCGCTTCTGCAGCAACTGATATTTAAAGGTTACCTTGGACATAATTTATTCAGTGAACAAAAGCTATTCAAATTGGATTTTTCTTAGCTGAATTAACAATCCTTTGAGAAGGTTCATAAAATCACCCAAATTGAAACAAATATGTTCATTTCTAACTCAAAATCACTAAAAGAACGTGTTTAGACCAGTTGCGGAACTAAAAGAACGTGTTTAGACCAGTCGCCGAACTAAAAGAACATGTTTAGAACAGTGGCAGAGTCGCATTGTTCCCACACCGGCCTCACAAAGGTAGTTTAATATTCAATAATGTTTTGATAAATTTGATTGTTTATATATATATGAGCCCCAAACAAATTAATGACATTAAATAAGTGCCCCCACCGGAAAAAATTTGCGGCTCCGCCAGTGGTTTAGACATCGTTATCAACAGTTACATGTGACATCAATCACAGGAAGAAATCCCAAGTTATTAACAGTTTATTTTAAATTAATTAATAGGTACAAAACAGCAATAGTATTGACTCGTGAATCTTCCTTTTCTTATTGGTTCAATGGCATTCGCCAACACTTTAATTTAAAATTTTTAGACGTTGAATTTTTATAGTTTTTCGGTTGATAATACAAGGGGCGGAGCTAGACATTTTTCATGAGGGATGCCGAACTCCCCATTACAAATCTTAATACAACACTAAAAGCCGGCCGCTCTGGAAAGCTTTCAGTATGATGTCGACCAAAGCACTCTTTACAAGAGCTCTAAAACAATGTTATATATATATATATATATATATATATATATATATATATATATATATATATATATATATATATATATATATATATATATATATATATATATATATATATATTCAAGCATCAAAGCAGCTTTAGACCCAAGAGGAGTCCGGAAAAAGGTAGCTTAGTGTCTCTACAAAAAAAAAATGGTCACACGAGAAAGAAGGAAAAAGAATACAAGCAAACTGTATAAACATAAATGTAAATATATATATATATATATATACACACAATAAGATAGAATACATAAATGTAAATATAAATTTATACAATAAGATTGCATCTATAATGTAAAAGCTACTTATTTCAAATAGTACAAAAAAGAGCCCACGGGTATGACGGCCATACAAACTTTCCCATAGATGAAGGAATCGAAAAGGAAAATATTTTCAGAGTGGAATTAATCTTTTTTTTTTTACTGGAAAAATATTTTCTCAAAATGTCCACTTGCTTTGTGGGGACAATATTTTATTAATGTCATGTGCATCACACATATAATGCGTAAACAAATGCACGTAATAGGATGTTGAATGTCACTATCTGAGCTCTCTAAGAGCAAAAGCACAGTCGAATTCGTAAGTGGCCAACCTCGCGGGTGTCAACGAGAGAATCATTTCTCCATGATGTGCTGATAGACTTTTATATCACTATATATATATATATATATATATATATATATATATATATATATATATATATATATATATATATATATATATATATATATATATATATATATATATATATATGTTTCGCTTATAATAAAAAAATAAAAATAAGCTGACTTGCTGACATAGTATGTTTTATTTTCAGTATCATAATTTTAATTATTCTTCTTATTTAGTCTTCAAATAATAAGAATTAATGGGTTAAAGCTCATTGGGGTATTAAAAAATTTTAATATTCGCTTAAGTTGTCTAAGTGATGGCTTGATAACTTAATAAGAGTTCAATTAGGGTGGAGCTAGAATTTTTATCTTCGGGTCTAGGGATACATTGTCACAGGGGCTGCTATATTTCTGAAATTCTTTACAGGGAGTAAAAACTAGCTTAAAGAACTCAAACTAGTAAAAAGTTTACACTGAGACTCGAACTCATAACCCATTATCTTTCTACCAATGATGGAGCTGAATCAACCCTGAATTGGCCAAACATATTTTCAAAAATCAATTATAAAAGAAATAAATGCAAAAATATGTAAAAGTTCGTTGAAAACATGAAAAAAAAAACTCAAAATGTTTCAAAAAACAGTTAAAAACTGATACATCGAACTCCGCATTGAATCCCTTACAAACCAATGGATGTAAACAAATATGACACCCTTGAATTGGCCACCGAATCGATTTGTTTCGGATTCAATTCTAATCGGCCGATTCTCACAACATTGGTGGTATCTATCCGCTTCTATTTTCGGAAAATTGGCTTCCCTGCATCCATCCACTTCGCTTTTGATGGAGCGCCTGTTTAAACCAGTGGCCGAACCAGAAAAATTTTCTGATGGGATACTTTTTCAAAAGTTTCTATATCCCAAGGGGTACTCATATGAATAAAAAACAAATATTTCAAACTGACAGTGTGAAAATAAATCAATAAATCTTGAAGAGCCTGCCCACATGCGGCTCCACCACTGTTCTAAACATAAAATTTTTAGGAGCATTCACTTCCCCATTTGGTTTTACTGTCGTCAATATATATATATATTTTTCTCATTTACTAGTAATTAATACATAGTCTGGACCCCTAATTTAAATAAAGGTCTAGTATCCAGGTTGTCCGCATTGTGTTCTAAAATAGTCTCATGGCATCTGTTAGAGAAATGAGAACTACCCAAATCAAAACAATTCACAAGGCCCAGATCTACTCTTAATTACCATGTTATATTAAACAAAATAAAATAAAAGTGGATCTAGAAATGCCCAAGTTGGGCCCAATGAAGGCAGGTCAATTAACAGGTCTATTCTTATAAAGTAGATTTCATATATTCTATGTCACATGAATTCTCTATCTTGACTCCCATTGTTCTTTAGACAAATAATTATAGTTTGGAACTTCACAGAAATGGCTGATTACCTCATGTTTTCAGACTTCCACGTGACATACCACATTACCATATTTGGATGAGTGAGGAAAAATTATGTGGTCCTCTGCACTACATAAAAGTATTATTGATCTATAACCAGCCATGTAAGTTGTAATCAAATAACAAAAACACCTTTAAGCTTCGAAGGTTTTCATTTACCTGCCTGGACTAAGAAGTACAATAACTACAATATTTTAGCTACTTCATTAAAAAGCGTAGGCATCTTTTCTTTTGGAAACATTCTCTAGGAGAAAACGATGCTTCTTGATGGAAGCTAAAACTGGCAAATGTGGTACATGCTATTCTGTTTTGTTCAGACTTGACAAAGAAAAGTGCCTGCAAAAGTCAGTACAGTAAAAGTTTATTGTGAAGAGAGAGAGAGAGAGAGAGAGAGAGAGAGAGAGAGAGATTGGCTTTCTTGCTTTGTGTTTGGTACCAAAGAAAAGTGGTCAGAATAGTGTTAATTGTCATCTGCATGCATTTGCAGCCATGACCAATACCTAACTAGCTCACACTCTTTGAATGATCGCAAAAGCTTGCATCTATTTTTTCATGGCTTCCGTCCTGCCCCTTAGAAGAAGTAGAAAGCATGATGATCGTCTCCTTGTGCAAAGATTCACAAAAAAATTTGATGGGAGGTCCCAAATATTTTGGGTTTATGCCCAAACGTGAGATGATCAGCAGCATTCATGAATCTCATGGAAATTAAGAGTTGCACCTGCAGATATTCTCAGATGATCTTTTTAAGTTTTTTTTCCCTTTCTTCTTTACTTTCAAATTTTCTCGCATGCTCTGATAGGAGGAGGAATCTTAGGTGCAAATTCATTTAAGAGAAGTTGTACATGTTAAAAGTTGAAGGCATAGAAATATGAACTTTTTTCTTTCGATGTACGAACTACCAAGCAAGTATTGCAAACATTTACATCGAAAGAACTTTATTCAAAGCTGAATAATTATCGATCCAATATGTAGGTAAGATCCACATGTTAGTTCTTTCGCTTTCATGTTCATTCTTTATTCTTTGAAAATGAAAGGAGGGGACCCTAAGCCTCTGCAGGCTTGCAGTGGAAGATTCACGTGTCAAATTGGACCAAAACAACTTTTGGGTGAGCAAAATGAATATTTCAAACTTAAAAGAAGCCGAAACTCTAGTCCAACTTCTCATCTCTCTTTTGGTCCTGCCATGCTTCAACTTGCATTTCAGCGACCCCCAACACTGAGCAACTTAAAACATAAAGATTTAAATGAAACTTAATTCCCTTATTCGTTGTTTTGCTTCTTTCTTTTTTATCTTGATTCACTCTTCTACTAGCTAATGCCTTATATCTCTGTAAAAATCTTCAGCTTCTTATCTTCTCTACATTTATTGTGGAGCTTTCTAGACTCTTACTGCTTCTATGTTGGCTTTAGGGTTACAACTTTGTGTTGCAGCTCTTGGTAACCTTGCTTTCTCTCTCATCTGTGGTAAAAAATAAATCTGACAGCTTGGGAAGACATATATTTTGGTTCATTCAACGAGAACGATACTCCACGTGAGTAAGGACCTCGAATAATGTTATTCTTGACTTTTGAGATGCAAGCCGCGTTTAGAAAATATGTGCTTTTTTTCATTTTACCAATATAAAAACCCTAATTCTAATTACTATTATTGTTTTTATTAAAAAGAACGTGAATCTACTGCTGCTGATATATTAACATGAGGACTGGTTCTAATATGGACCATGCGGTGTGAAAATTAAATGATTTGATAGATAGAAGGTTTAGTTCTCTAATCATCCTGCCCGTCACTCAGTTGCTGATCGTTTACAATTGAAACATTTCATGAGGAAAAAGATAAACATGATTGTCAGTGTTGGTTAAAATAAGATGATCCATAATAGGAAAGCAATACATTCACGGGAAGAATTTTCAAAATGGGATCTTCCGGGAATCAAGAACAATCTTGAAACCAGTTCGAATTAAAGTTTCCCAACTAAATAATGGACCGATTAAAACACTTGCAAAATATGTTCAATGCATATAACACAAGAAACCAACAATAACTCTTTTTTTGGTTTAAATCAATGTCAATCAACGTTATAAAGTTCATGATCAACTACCTAAAACCAATGTCTGTCGAGTCCAAGCTCAAGTAGAAAACATAATAATTGATGATAAGCATGGCCTTCCCCGGGTGAAAACAAAATGGAATTGGTCTTCGAAGGAGGAAGAACGTAAAAAAAGGTTTGAAAAGCACCAACACTTTCTGGGGATCAACAGTTTCAATGGATACAATCATCTCGCAAGATCAATGAACTTGATGATCTGCATGGTTTCCCGAAGTGTCGCTGTTCTAAATAAACTAAACGATGAACTCTGGCAGCTCGAAACTGCGGTGCAAGCCAACAACCACATGCACATGGCTTTAGGCTGCTGATCACTGTATGATTTCGAAGGAGAAAACGATGGGATCTCCTGTCTTCTCAGATGGAAACTAAACGATGGCGTCCAAACCAGGGTTGGGCCTGTCAAACGCAGAATCATGCATTTATCGACTGATTCTCTCAGGGGGATCGGCGACGCCGTGTCTAATGATGTTGGTCCCCTCCATGGAGCTCACGGTAATCACGATCTTCAGCGTCCACTCAATGGCCTGGTAGCTACTTCCACAAGTACGCGAGCAAGAACCAGGCTGTTGCAGAAAGAAGAAGACAGAGAGGTTCGATTAACCAGTGGCGGCCAGGTCTCGCACTCCATGAGTGGCTCCTTTGGTATCTGAGAAATAGACAGAACGAGGTTAAACAGGCGCGTTCAGGCCGGCTGGAGAGAGAGCGGTTAAACCACTGCAACCAAGTCTAGCACCCCATGAGTGCTCTCACTTGCTATACTAGAGAGATAAAGACAACGAAAGGTTAAACTTGTGCGACCAGGTCTCGCACCCCATGAGTGGTTTTTTGCTATCTGAAAGTGAGAGAGACAAACAGATGTTAAACCAGTGTGCCACATATATATATATATATATATATATATATATATATATATATATATATATATATATATATATATATATATATATATATATATATATATATATATATATATATATATATATATATATATATATATATATATAGTATTATCATTTAATATAATGCTACATCCTTGAAGAAAACAGAGCAAGTGGAATATATGAGAGAGAATAAAATGAACATTGTTACTAAAATAATCAGGATATATCATGTAGCTGGTTATATGCACCGCCTATGTGCATGACACATATTCATAGGAGTGCAATAACAGGATGCATGTCATATGGTCCACGTAACTACTTGTGGTAGCTACATCATAAAGAATACAAGTAGTTATTATACACTTCACAGCTTTCTCCCGTCTATCTACCTTTAGATAAATATTTTGCGTATGCAAACAGTGCCATAATAGATAGTCAATGAACTCTTCATGGCAGCCACAAAGTTCACAACGCTTATGAAATCTAAGGACTAAAATTATTCACCTAGCTCTGCAGCACATCATGAGTTTGAATAATATAAAGAAATGGGTAAGAAGTGGAGTACTCTTGGGTGGTAGACCCGTAAGAAATCATATTTACCATTCATGGTCGAGAGAGAAAAACAAGATAAAGTATTTTATTTATCTAATGTTAATTAATAACTTTTTCTTTTTTATTTTTAACCATCTATCTTAAAAAGATCAACGATCAAGATGATTCCTTAAGAGTTTTGTCCTATTATTACTACATAACAAATAGGAAAAGGAGATAATGATAATCACAACAAGGTGCAGCTTTTGGTAACAAAAGTCTAAAAGCCAATACTGCAATTTTTGCAATTTCTTGACAACTAAAAGCCTGATTTCCTGTGAAGGGTGCAAATGAAACAAGGTTTATGACCCAAAATTCATGCCTTATATATATATATATATATTCTGATGGTTAGAATAGAATTCTCGAATAAATTAATCCTAAGTTCCTAACTGCATTCAGAACAAGGATCTAATGCACCAGGGGGGAGACAGGGAGTGGGCGGCAGGGGTCCTGGCCCCCAGGCCCCCCTCATTAAAAAGAAAAAATTACATAAATTTTAAAAAATTTTATTTATCTTATATAAAAATCCTATATAAAAATTTTGAAGAATAATATTTTGGCTCCTATTAAAATTTTGAAATTATAATCCTCGCTCTCAAGAAAAAATCCTGGCTCTGCCCTTCCTGCAATGCATAGTTAGTTTAATACTTCAAAAATGAACTTCAGTTAGATCAATTCCAAGCTGCACATAGTTTTACATATTGCTAACTGCATTCACTTTGTACTGCATCGAATATGTTTGCAGAATTTTTCTTGGGATCTAGCAATATCACAAGCTTTGGGATACCGATTTCGTTAGAGTCATATTGGATTTCAGATTCGGATGCAGAATTACCAGGAATTTGATCAAATCAACCGCTGTGTTCCTCTTGCTGCAGGTATGCAACGATCGTATATCCTACAAGCTCCTATAATTCCTTGGAACAATTTGTAAGATCTCCCTCCACTTATTTTACTGCAATCCGTGAAGACCAACAGTTTAATATGCCATCTCAGGCCGAAAATCCGCAGACATGATCTTTTCTCTTCAAAATTGAGTGTAACGATCAATGGACAAGGTGAAAACAGGTATATGCTTCGGATGCGTACGTACTGAAAACTATGCATGCACTGTGTTTCAGTGAACCCCATTAAATCCGCCATACTTGATAAGAATTTGAACTATCTCATTTGCAGACGATCGACATTGGCTTCATTGAAACTGACCATAGCGATCCTGCCACCACGCAGCTGTTTTCAGGAGAAAAAAATAAAACTCACGAGTTGAGGCAAATGATTTTAAGCATTTGGAACGACTTCTCCTTGGTCAACCCGATTGATAATTAAACACAAATGGTGTCGAACTTTGACATGTGAAATCAACCATGCAGTTTTTTAAATTATGTGAAACTTGTTATCTTCGGCATGATCAGGTCAAATATATATATATATATATATATATATATATATATATATATATATATATATATATATATATATATATATATATATATTATCTGTCAGTTAAGTCACGTGTTTCTTTTGTTGTTTTGGGAATCTCATGGGCATGAGAGGTCAGTAGATTATATTGTTTGGCATTGCTTGTGAAGAAAAAGCCAAAGGAATGAATGAAGCTGGAGCAACAGGAACAGCTAGCAGCTCATTATGGACCTTTGTTGGTATGTGTAAGCGGAAGCAACAGGCACACTTTGTTGCTCATTATGAACCTTTGTTGGTATACATTAAAATTATTTATTTCTATGTGCGGGAATGGATGCTTGAAAAGTTTTACCACCGAACTTGTTACATGTTAATTGGTAAGGAATTTACTTAGATAGCAGCGGGGGTTAGGGGTAGGAATTTTTTTTGCTTTTAAAATTTTAACAAGGGCCGAAATATGTATTAATTTTTCAGAATTTTTATGTAGATTAAATTAAAAAAAATCAAATTTACATATAATTTTTTTATTTTTTAAAAGTCTAACTAAGGGCTCGCTTTCCTCCATACCTAGGTAGCAGTAAATTGCTTTCAAAATAATCCATGTACTATTCTTACATGTGATTGCCTCTGCTAACTTTATAAAAACTTGAAAAAAAAGGTTTTTTAGGTGAGCAGGGTTTCTTAGTACCCGACAAGAGGCCAAAGTCCCCACCCAACCATAACCGTTCATTCTTATAAGATACAAGGTATGCTTTCGGTGCTTTGGTATGTCGTCTCCATTGAGATTCAGGTTGGTTTCTCACTAGCCCTGACCATTGCACCAACACCATCGGGAAACTTACTTACTTAAAATATTTTTGCCAAGATAGACAATGTATACTATGGCTTTTTTTTTTTCACTTGGCTGACTATTTTTTTCATCAATTTCTTTGGTTGAATAGGTTTAACACCATGAAAATAAGTGATTTTTTTGTTAATACTCTCTCCCTCTCCCTCTGCACCTCCCTTCACAATGTTTCTGAATTTGAGTTTTTCCTGTATCTAACGATCTTCTCTTACCCATTTTATCTTGCTATCGTGATGCAGGAGTTGGGTTAATTTTCATTAGAGAACCACCACTTTTGTTATAATCTCAAATACAAACTTTATTCTCTAATTTTCCTAACACGTGCATAAGTTTTGCTGACAACTGCAAAATAAGAGCCTACTTTGGCCGTTGCCTTTTACCCCAAGTTATATTTGTGAGTTACAATGAGGAAAATGACAACAATGTCCTTGTCATTCTCATGAAAATGAAGACCGACAATTTTGAAAACCCTAAGTTTTCGCCGATCCTCAGGCACACAGGGTGGCAGTCCAATATTCGGGTTGACTGGCAGGAGCCACGTGTCCATAGGGGGGAAGCACTCCTCTGGATTTCACGCCTTTGAAGTTTTCCCAGCTTGTCATGATTTGAAGGGAAGGGGAAACATCCGGCACGGTACTTTGAAAAAAGATTATTGACCCAGTATGCTCCATTGATCTCGGTAATTTTTTTAATATTGATTTTATTAATTTTTATATAAAAATATAATTTTTTATTATGATCAATTACATTTATATATTTTTATAGATTTCAGGTGTCGGGCTGGTCCGATGCCCAACCTTAGTTTTTAGCTATAGTGAGACCTACTTACCGAGCTGAGCCGGCTCGAACACGACTCAACACACATATCGATCGGTTTGAGCTCTATGAGGTTGAGCTTCAGCTCAACTCACTTAATTGGACAAGTCCGAGCTCGAGCTCGAGTCTTTTAATAGATATTTTATGCTTTTCAAGTGACCAATGTATGTTGAACTATGTTATCTTTAATAAGATAAAATTAAATTTTCCACCCTTTTATTTAAGCCATTTAAAGTTTTTGAAGTCGCAAAAATAAGTTCTAGTGTTAAATGAGTCTAATCGACTTAATCGAACCGAGTTCATCCAACTCGAACTCAACTCATTTAACTGAACGAGAGTTCATCCAACTCGAACTCAACTCATTTAACTGAACGAGTTCGAGTCGAGCCTAAGTTGGCTCAACTCATTGAACATTAATACCTGTAAAACCGTATTTGAAAGTAGTGCCAAAAACAGGGTGGTAAATCAAATTGGAGGAGGTCATAAGGCGAAGATGGCATGTTGTGAAAATCAGATTACTGAATCGGGTGATTCAAAAATTCAATCGAATCGGATGTGAAACGATAAAAACGTTACATGATTAACTTTTGAAAATTACATTAATCACTACATAAAAGTACAAGAAAACATGAAAAGTTATAAAGTATTTTAAAAAATTAGTTAAGGACGGCAACATAGCAAATCAAATCATTCCGGCCCTTTCAGTTTGAGTTGGAGCGTTCATTGTAGAAAAGAACTTTATAGTTGAAATGAGAAAGTAGGCTGAAACACTAAATTGAATAAAAGAACTTTACAACTCTATGGATGTAATCAAATGATCCACCCACATATCTAGGGATGTCAATGAATCGAATTCGGATCGGATATATTCTTAATCATGTCTGCTTTTCAGATATTCACATATTGGAATTCGGATTCTAATGTGAATTCAAATAAAGTCATATCCAAATCCAAAATCCGATTTTACAATTCGAATTCGATCTGAATTTGATTTTTATATTTATATCTGAATCCGAATTTTGAGCCGGATTTTTCCAATTTTCAAAAATTTAATAGCATTAGATACATGATATTTGTCTAAAAACGAATCCGATCTGAATCTGATTGGATATTTATGTATATCCGAATTCGAATCCAAATCCGATCAGATGCCATTTATTAAATCCGAATCCGATCCGATTTCTTAATCGGATATTTTTTTTCTTGTCATATCTGATTTTTTGGATCGGATCGAATCGGCCGGATATCGATTCAAATCGGATATATTGACATCCCTACACGTATCTGAGTCTTTTTTTTTATCATTCTTTTTATGGTATCAGTAGTGGCGGAGCCAAGAAACCGAACTATAGTTTCAAATTTTTAATAGAAGCTGAAATTATTTTTTTTTAATTTCTTTTATTTTGGCTAAGCTATGCAAAAATTCTGCTGCTCCAAACTCAGTTCCATTCGGTTGGGCAACAATGGCTCGTCTTCATCTACGAAAAATTCGGGTTCAACCATTCAACTCTGATATTAATATTCTTTTGTGAACCAACCAACGACTTTGAAGATTCACCCTTCAACGAATGCGATCAACCAAGATTTGCTTATCTTAAGCTCGACCAAGTCGCCCTTGTCCACGGGTATTCATGCACTAATTAAATTAATTAGTGGGCCGAACTCGTCTAATGCTGTGTGGCATACTTGGCCGACTCACCGAATTGTTTCGGGAATCGTCCGAGTCAGATCGGATCGCTAAAAAACCTGGCCACAAGTCAAGGTTGGCCCACCTCACCCATGACTAGGCCCTGAACTTGCCTGATTCGGGTTATTTTAAAACTCGACTGAGTCAACGAGTCAACTCACTGACCCGGTCATCTGCCGATCCGAATCCAAAGTCATGGGTTTGCCTTGTATGCTGTATAAAATTATATTCTAAAGCAATCTTACTTAGCCCAATATTCAAAAGACAGAGAGACACACACACACATAGAGATCCATTCTAGCACCTATGATGTTAAAAGTTCAAGCATTCGACAAGGAACCCATGATAGGAGACTCTACAAATTAGACTATTTTGCAAGAATAAGGAGGCATTGTATTTAAAATATTTGCTTCATTTTGATTTGTTTTATGACAAAAATGTTTTCTATGCTTTCATTTGAAGCATGCCTCAAAGTTGAAAGCTACAAGTTTCATTTTAAAATCATTTCATACAAAGCATCAATTCCCTTAAGGAGTCGTTTGGCTACAACAAAGTACGGTCATCTTCTGATGAATCTCAATCAAAAAATAGGATAGATTCATGAAATATTGCAATACACAGTTTTATAGATCTGTCCCATTTTTTTTTTATCTAGATTCATGAGACAGTAATAGTATATTACTAAAAAAATCAACTTTTTAGAATAGTCACATATGCATATTCGAATTTGGATTGTAATGCGAAAAAAAAATCAGGTCTGAATCTAAAGCTGAATCTGAAATCCGATACCATTGTCCGAGCTTTGAGCCGAATCTGGCCAATTTTCAAAATGTAAGAGCATTGGATATAATATATTTATTTACAACTAAATCTGATCTGTCGGATACTTATGTATGTCCCATTTGCAACAAGATCTGATGTCATCTCTTAAATCGGAATCCGATCAGCTTTCTTAGTCGGACTTTTAAATTTTTTTTCATATCTGATTTTTTTCGAAATGGTTCAGTTGGATATCCTATCCAAATCTGATATGTTGGCATCCCTAACTTTTTCTCTATGAATCAAAATTGCCATTCAAATGAGATTTTCTCAAAGCTGCATATCCAAAAATCAAACAAGCCAGTTTATTTCCCTCACCATTTTCATCCAACAGCCAAACCAAGTTGGGGTTCACGAAAATCAGCAAGTTTCTCCTTGTCAAAATTGAACTCAATCTGCAGGTAGAGTCTCATGAGCAGGTTCATACCAACGCCAATTTGCAAGCCGAATCTGATCAAAAGAACTATATTGTTTCTTCTCTTGTACTTTATTTTTTGTTCTTTTGACAATATAATTTACCCCTCATTACCTCCCCAGCATATACAGAGAGATATTAAAGCAGTTTTTTTTTCACATTTATGTGGGGAATTGCCAATTGTCTAGGTTCTCATTTCTCATTTTTTACATAATGAAGGTTCTGGACGTATAAAACCATTCATATTAAGTTAAAATTCCTCTAGAACTGATGTTTAATTGTCACTGTCATTGGATTTTTCCACTCTGAATTACTTCTCGCCCTTTGAGTTCAAAGGAAATTAGATATGTTAATTAATCTGTATCCGAAGTAATTCTACAAACAGATTTACTTTAATTTCATACTGCTTCCTAACCAACTCAGTTGGCAACAAAATTCATTCTATCTGTAAAAGAGAGAACTAAGCAGAACTGATTACTTTTGTTATCTATGCAAATAGTTGGAATGTTTTCAATAGATATATTGATCATCAATTCTTATCTAGAACGTAGCTATGATAAGTATTCCCCATGCATAATTTCAAAAAAGTCTAAAAGGAGAATTGCTAGACAATATTAAATGTTGCGTTCACAGTATCATTTTTTATCTCGTGAACTCAAGTGGCCTGAGAAGCTCTCCGCCGGCGATTTTGATTCATCCTGCATCGATCTGATTATAAATGTCATGATAATAAACTATTCCAGGTGCTGTTCTTCAGTTCATAGCCTAATTTTCGCGATCCATATTTGGTTCTGAACATGGTCATACAATGTATCTCAAAACATATAATCTTTATTTGGAGTCGCCGCTTTAACTTTTTCTTCTGCTCCTTAATTTGTTGTAATTCTTAACAGCAGACAGATCCATTGAAGGCTGACATTCAGAATTGGCAGATAACTAAAGGACTTTATCTCATAGGCGTCTTTGCAGTGGTAGCGCTATGAGCTTTGGTTTTTGACAGAAGATCACAAATATATTTTTGTTAGAGGAAGCCATTTTGGATGTTTAGTTTATTAACTTCCCATCGATGACTCAAAACCAATTGAAAGAACTGTTCTGATGGTTGTTTCAGGACGATGATGAGAATTAAACTGACTTACCAACCTATTATGTTACGCCCCTCAAAGCAGATCTTCTGTTAATAGTTATATTTCCCAATGGATATAGAATGTTTGGATGTATGAAAAAAATCGACTTTAAAATTATATGATGACACAGATTGGCCATTGGGAGAAACAGCAAATTGATTTGGTCTTTTTGTCTAGAGAAATAAAGAAATCTCACAGCTTCTAGTTGAACTTTGATTGCTGGACAATCTTTAGTGTGAGAGCTTCCATAAGAGTCTTTCTGTATGTTGCTTTTGTGTTCTGTAAATTGCGTTTGCAGAAAAGGAAAATACTTTTCAATCAAAGACAATAAGGCTAGAGATAAAAGTTAACTATTTGAAATACACAGTTCTTACTTCAAACTAACAAGAAGTTAACTATTTGAAGTAAATCTTTGGCTAAAGAAGAAGAGTGAGCAAATATCAGGCCATGGCTCTCACTCATTTGACACATTTCACGAAGATTATTTCAAAAACAATTATCCAAAAGCAAACCAAACTTATTGATATTCTGAATCACAATGACCATACTGCATCTATGCGTTGAGACCTTTCCTGTAGCGTTTTGTCTCATGCTTTTGCATCATATGACAACAACTTGTAGAGAGATTCTTAACCTTGCAGATGAACTTCTGACAACTTTTCATCTTCATTTGGAGTCACCGCTTTAACTTTTTCTTCTGCTCCTTGATTTTTCAAATTTGTTGCAATTCTAACAGCAGACAATCCATTGAAGGTTGACATTCAGAATGGGCAGTTAACTAAAGGACGTGATCTCATAGGCGTCTTTGCTGTGGAAGCGCTATGAGCTTTGGTTTTTGACAAAAGTTCACACATATATGTTTGTTAGAGGAAGCCATTTCGGATGTTCAGTTGATTAACTTCCCATCGATGACTAAAAACCAATTGAAAGCACTATTATGATGGTGGTTGTTTTGATAACCGAACTAAAGCTCTCAAAGAAGTTTATAAATCACTTGATGATTATATACCTTGGCTACTAAACGCATTTTATTTCTTTCCATTTTCTGCTTATCTTGTACATGCATTCATATCCCACGGCGTACTTAGTTTCGTGTCTGAGAACAAAAAAAGTTCATGTTTTGTTCATCTCAACAGCTTCATATTCTTTATCTATGGCTGCCCTCCTGCCCTCCAATTTGTTTAGGGTTTAGTTAATGCCCAACTAAATTCGTTTTATCAACACCTGAAAGAGGCCAAAGTTTCTCCTTTTTTTCTGTAACCCCAGGGTTTAGGGTTGTTTTAGGAGGATGAGAATTAAACTGACTACCAAACTTTTACCTGCCCACTAGTCCAACCTGCAAATGTTATGCCCTCAAAGCCGATCTTCTTTAATAGTTATATTTCCCTTGTCACATAAACCAGTGAGAGGGCCAATGTATTTAGAATGTTTGGATATATGAAAAATTTTGACTTTAAAATTATATGATGAAACTGATTGGCCATTGGGGGAAACAGCAAATTGATTTGGTCTTTTTTTCTAGGGAAATAAAGAAAAATCTTACAGCATCTAATTGAACTTTGTATGCTAGTCAATCTTTACTCTTTGTTTGGATGGAGGGAAACGGAAGAAAATGGATGGATGAAAAGGAAAGGAAATAAAGGGAAAGGGAATGAGAAAAGAATGAAATGGAAAGGAAAGACGTGATTATAAAGCTTGTTTGGATAATAAGAAAAAGAAAGGATAGAATTCATAATACTTTACAATAATACCCAAACATTACAAAAACGATCATTCAAATACAAATATTTTTAATTTGATTTCCTAATTCAATAAAAGGGGAACCATACCTACACTCAACATTTCATTCTATAGTAATAAATATGATAAAAATTTATATCAATCAAACAAAGGGTCATTTTCAGGTGCATTAATTAGATGACATAAAAATGACAAGAACTTGATTTTGGCTAAATGGCCATTGTGGAATACCATCCAAATCTCGAGCATAAGGGATAAAGAGGCAGACCCGATGGCCGTCGGAGTCTTACCAACGGCAAGGAGGGAGAGAAAGAGTCATGCAAGGTCGGTTGATATTTCTTCTATGGGCAGGGGTATTCACGATAAAAAAGAATAGACTTTTCCTTTCCTTCCTAATCTCTCCAATTTTGGAGGGATTAGATTTACATTAGAGTTTACTTTCCTTTTCCTCCCTTTGCAACCAAACAAATTTTTTGCTTTCTTTTTTTTTTCCTTCTTTTTAATAAATCAACCAAACATCGGATTGATTGTTCTTTCCTTACATTTTCCTCCCTTTCCTTCCAACCAAACAGGGCATTAGTGTGAGCGGTTTCATAAGAGTCTTTGGGCATGTTACTTTTATGTTTCATAAATTGCCTTTGCAGAAAAGAAAAATACTTTTCAATCAAAGACAATATGGCTAAAGATAAAAGACTCTTTTATTCGATAGCAACATGGCAGTTATGATTTAGAACATAACCCAAAAAAGTTACACATTTCTTCCTTGAAACTTCATAAATTTTGTTACTAACAAAACTTATAATGCAAACAACATATGCCCATTTCTTACTCGTTTCAACAACTTTAAAAAATTTCAGTTGTCTTATATAAAAATTTAAAAAAATAAGAAATTTCAGCCTTTGTCAAAATATAGAAACTTTAATTTGGCCCTCTTCATAAAAAATTTCTATCTCTACCCCCGACCATGGGTACATACTGTTGGAAGCTTGACTAAAACAACCATTTGAAAGAAAATTGTGAAATACAGAACTCGATTATAACCTATTAGCTCTGATACCATGAAAAAAAAAAGGAAAGGAAAAATGAAATCACAGGCCAATTTTGACGTTGTTTGGTCTAAGCAGAGAGCTATGTCAACCACCTCTCCTTCTCTCACTATTATTCTCTAAGTCTATAGTGAAATAGGTATAAGTGTGGTGATCCTGGAAAATTTGGGTATAAAGATATAGAAGTGTGGATATTTTTGAAAATTTGGCTTCAAAGATACGACAGTGTATATGTAAATATATACAGTATATACAATAATCCTTAAAATTTGTCAAAATTAAAGAAAAATGAGAAGAAAATATAAAATCTTGGTGGAAGGGAAATAAAAGAAGGAAAAAATCAAAATTTAAAAATATCAAGTTTAAATATAAATTTTTAAGTCCCCCCGGGTTAATTGGAGTCATTGCTTTAACTTTTTCTTCTACTCATTGACTTTTGAATCCGCTCCGATTTTTGCAGCAGTAATTTGCTTTGCCTTTTCATGCATATCAGCTTCATGTTTGTCAAATTTACTCGTGAACATTTCACACGGCTGTTAAGCGAGGAAAGCCGGTGACTGATCTACCATGTCAATTTCAGTTCAGATGTCCCAACAACCTAAAGAAATGCATTAAACTGGTTTGATTTCGAAATTGATCCACTCAAGCTCTTTATTTTCAGATATTTCTTAAATGATTATTCAAACGAAACAATGCGCAAATCTAGACCTACAAGATCATGTTTTTCGAACTGTGTTAAATGAGTTCCAAAAGAAAAGAAAAATCATATAATCGATTTTGATACCTTATTTACACATTCAAAAAACATGAAGATCACAAGGTTTGATGCATAAATCCGTAAAATGGAAGAACAAGTAGGTGAAACTTATTAGAACAGACAGATCGATCGATCGGCCTCGTGCTAAAACGGGGTTAGTTGAAGCCCGTGGTTTTCGAACGGGACTAAAAGGGAAAGTTCGTGCAACCTACGCCACCTCGTGAAGGCAATGAACAGAAGAGTCAAATGAGCGTTGAAAAGCATACAGAGTCTGATAAGAAAGCGAGGTCAAACCGTTTCCTCCTCCCTTCAACAATGGCTTATCAATTATTCAACTCTTTTTTCTTTCTTCCTCTGTGCAATGATGTGAGACATTTCATGGAGAAGAAGACAGGAGAGCAGATCAGTGATGAACGCAAGCAGAGGAGACTCCGTGTCTGCGCGTAAAAGCAATAACCAGCAGCTGACTTTATCTTGCAGCAGTAGCATGTCAACCGGACGAACCATTGGGCCGTCGCCTTTTTCCTCCTTTCTTTCTTTCCTTTCTTCTGCTTTATTGAGCTTTTCCTTTGTTGCTGTCGTCTCTCTCCAGCTCTCCCACCTTCACTCAGTGCACGGACTCTGAGTACTCCAAGCCATGAATAAACCTTTCGCCAATCCCAAGCCCACGCTTTCTTTCCCATGCCATTGCCACTCTTCCTCCATCTGCTCTGCCATCTGTAACCTTCACCACCTCTGCCACTAAACCTTTCGCATCTCCCTCCCTCTCTCTCTCTCTCTCTCTCTCTGTGGGTTTGTCCGGCGGCATGGAGAGGCCCATCAGCAACGGCGGCACTGCTCCTGCGGCGAGCAGCACTGGCGTAAGCATCTCGACAGCGTCATCGCCGACGACGTTCGTCCAAGCCGACCCTCGCTCTTTCAAGGACCTCGTCCAGAAGCTGACGGGCGTGGCGGAGGACTCCCCCGAGAAGCTGCCCATCACTTTGCCGGCCAGGTACGCCAACAGGGCCAATGCGGCCGGCGGCATGGACCCCGTCGGGCCCCGCAGGTCGGCCTTCAAGCTCCACGAGCGGAGGCACGGCGGCATGCGGAAGCTCGAGGTCAAGTTGGGGCTCACCTCCCTCCGCGCGCCCCACCTCTCTCCAAGATCTCAGCTGCTCCTCTCCCCCACCACCGCCGCCGTCTCCGATCTCTTGCTTTCCAGCCCCGTCACCCCACTGGATCCGTTCGAGAACGGTCTCTACAGCCCGAATTCAGGATCCTTTCTTCGGATCTCGAGCCCAGGCTCCGGCAGCGAGTCGACGTCGCCGGTGCCGGTCGGGGCCATGTCCGAGGAGGAAAAGGCGATCGCAGAGAAAGGCTTCTATCTCCACCCTTCTCCTCTGAACACGCCCAGAGGAACAGAGCCAGAGCTGCTGCCGCTCTTCCCCTTGCAATCTCCCAGGCAGTCTGCTGCTTCTTCGACCACACCCTCCTTTTCTGAGCCTGGCATTTCTCCTAAGCCCAACTGCTAGAAATGCCCTCTGCATGCTTTCGCTGAGAAAGCATGTTCTCACTCTCTCAAGAAAATGGAATGCCATTTTCCATTGCCGTTGTTTGCGGATGCATGTTTAAAGGTTCTTCGAAGAGCTCTCTCCTGTCTTTCGCTTCAGAATTTAATGGCAGATTTATTCGCCATTGGCGGAACCAAAATATCGGATGCATCAGTAGGGAATGGTGCTGCGTGAGTTCATGATCAGATATCTGTATATAAATCCTATATAGACATAACCTAGTCTTTTTTTTTTTCTAGAATCAGTCAAAGATATTGAAAAATAGATTGCTCTTGTAACTCAGAATGAACGGTTTCGGTGAGATCGGAAGAGC